>CM039618.1:33737392-33999934 GCA_022457205.1 Saccharum spontaneum | reverse complement strand
GTGGTGGTTTTTTTACCTTCTGATTGGTGAAACCCAGAATTTTCGACAAGCTAAACAAGCACGGCAAAAGATGGGCCGCCGAGCTACCCTCGGTCCTGTGGAGCCTGAGAACAACGCCGAGTCGAGCCACGGGGTTCACTCCGTTCTTCTTGGTCTACGGGTCCGAGGCTATGCTTCCGACTGACATAGAATACGGATCCCCAAGGTTAAAAGCCTACAACGAAAGAAATAACGACGCCGCAAGAGAGGACGCCCTCGACCAGCTCGAGGAAGCCCGAGACGTGGCTTTGTTGCATTCTGCCAGGTACCAGCAGGGTCTCCGATGCTACCACGACAGACACATACGCAGGCGCGACCTCAACGTCGGCGATTTGGTGCTACGCCGGAACCAGAACACCAAGGGACGCCACAAGCTCACGCCACCATGGGAAGGACCGTACATTATCACGGAAGTACTAAAGCCGGGCACCTACAAGCTATCCAACGAGAAGGGCGAAATCTTCACCAACGCTTGGAACATTGAACAGCTACGTCGCTTTTTTCCTTAGAAAGCCTCGAGGCCTTGTATTTCCTTTTTCATCAATAAAGAATACAGCAATGTTCAAACTTTCGTTTCACAATGAGGAAGGATCGACTCTGCACTCCCAGAATCGACCCTCCCTCGGGGGCTACAAGGGGGGAACCCCCCAGTCCCTGAAAAAACTTGTACTCTCTTTTAAAATTTAAGAACCGCTTTTCCGATCGACTTCGCTGCAAGAGCACCCTAAGGTGCGAAAGGGCCCTCGAGCCAGGAGTATCACCTAAGCCTCCGGGGCTACGGTACCTCCACTCACCCCTCATGCCTTCTAGGGGCGCGACCGCACGCTAAGTAGGTCTTATAACGGTTCTTAACTTTGAAAGAGAGTAGCACACTCCCTGCCGCTTAGGTCAGTTTCTCACGCGATCTACAAGGCCGCAAGAGCACCCTGAAGCTCGAGGGCAGTCGAGCCGCGAGATCGCTTACGCCCCCGAGGCTACGGTACCTCCACTCGCTCCCCACGCCAAAGGGCGTGACTGCGCGTTAAGTAAATCGTATGAGAACACAACCCAGGCCGAAAGGGAAAAAAGGCTCGAATAAAACTAGATCCGTCACAAACTAGTTTAAGTTTTGAGTTCTTAAGGCCCCCAGGGCCACCACGATCAAAATTCAAAATAACTAACTTATTACACGGGCCTCCGTGCCCAGATTTGGCTCACAGGCCTTCGTCGTCAGCGGGCGGCACCACCTCGGGCTCGAAGAGCGAGGCAGGCGGCTCCCAGGCCCCTCCGCGGCTTCGATCAGATCCAAGCAGGCATCTGCGTTCTCCGCGTCCGTCCGCTCCGGGTCTGTGATGAAGCCGTCGGCGACGAGCTCCATGTCGAACACAAAACCAGAGCGAACGTCGGCCAGTGCCCTCTTTACGCCGTGGTGGAGGCTAGTCCCGTATCTTCTCCCATGCAAAATGACCTAGCGCGGCCATCCGACGGATGAAGCAGTTCCCTGGGGCGTCCTCATCCGGTGTCGGCGTCGGGTCCGACCCCCCAGACCGTCGCACACCGTGGTGATCGCGCCCTCGAGCAACTGGGTCCTCCGGGTCTCGGCTTCCAGGAGGCTCTGCAGGGAGTTCGCGGTCGAGTGGCCTCCTGGTTCTCGCGCTCCAGCTCTGGAATGCGACAAGCTAACATTAGCACCCAATACGACGCACCGACGGCATAACTACAACAGATTGTACTTACCCTCGACGTGAGTCTTCAAACCCACGACCTCGTCGCGGAGCCCCCCGCACGTCCGTTCGAGCCCCAGGAGGGCGCTGTCCTTCTCGCGAACGGCCGCCTTCAGGGCCTCGATCTCCTGGAGGGCGGTCTGGAGCGCCGCGTCCTTCTCCTGGACGGCCCCATTCAGCACCGAGACCTCGCCCTTCAGCGCGCCAAGCTGGGCTGTCACCTGCCCGATTTGGACGTTGAGGGCGTCCCGCTGACGGCCAACCTGGGAGACGTCCTCCTCGAGCTCCTTGACCCGCGCCGACAGGGGCTCGAGGTCTCGGCGGGCCTGGGCAGCCTCTTCCCGGGCCTTGTCCGCCTCGGTGCGCATCGAGGCCTCGGCCGCCCATGCCTGCATCGCCTCTTCCTTCACCGTCGAGAAGGCGGTGCGCAGTTCCGCCATCTCAGCGGACCGATCGGCGAGCCTCTTCTGAGTCTCTTCGACCAGGGCCCGTTGCCGGGACAGCGACGCCCACACACCACTCTCACCCCGGATGAAGAGCGACTTTCGGCGGGAGGCCTCTTTGAGTTCCTAATTCGAGAAAAACCAAAAAACATAATGAATCCAAAGGAAAAAGACACGAAGACCCACGGAATAAGCCGGCGACTTGGTCATACCTCGGTGGCGTCCAGGATGCCCCGCGTAACAGCGTCGGACGCCACGCTGAGCAGTCGAGCGAGATGTTGGCGGACGCCCTCGAGGTACTGCCAGCGGTGGACCTCATCCCTGTCGTTCAGGACGAGGATGGGCTCGCCGTCGAGGTTTGCGGCATCCTTGAACGCAAGGGGCGGCCCTCCCCACCTCGGGATCTCCTCCTCGGCCCGCGCTATCGCCAGCGCGGCGAAGTCCGGCCACGACGATGACGCCCCAGCCGGGGCACCTCCCGGCCCGGTCGAAGGGCCGGCCTCGCTCGCCCCCCCGGCAGGGGCCGAGGCTTCCACCCGGCTTGTAGTCTCGCCCTCCTCGGCCCCCACTATCTCCTTTCCCTTGTCCAGGGGGGCGTCGTCGAGGATGACGACCACGGGCGCCCGTCCCTCGGCAGTGACTGGCCCCTCGGCAGCCGGCGCCTCCGGAGCCGGCACCTCTGCCGTCGACGCCTCTGCGGCCGGTATCTCGCCCGACGGCGGCTCGGAAGCCGGCGCTCCAACCGCCGGTACCCCCGCGACCGGCGCCTCAACTTCCGGCGCCACCGCCTCCGGGGCTCCGGCAGAAGGCCCGACGGCCCCACCTTCCGTCATGCCCACCGGCCGCACCAGTAGGTCTTGCTGCGGCTGCGGCTCCCTCGCCGGCGCCACCTCCTGCTCCGGCGCTGGTGCAGCCCCCTCCGCGGTCGCCTCGGCGGCCACCTCCTCCGTGGCCACCTCGACGGTGGCCTCAGCCGAGGGCAGCGCCTCAGGCTCCACCTCGACCGGGCCGGGCGCCACCGTCCTTGCCGGCTCTGACCCCGCCACCGCAGGATCGGGGCCGGCAGCCGTCGAGGCACCCGCGGCCTCCCGCTGCCGACGGCGCTCCTTCGCAGCCTCGACCTCGCGGACCCAGGCCGCGTCCTGTTCCGCCGACCGGTTAAGGACGGCGGCGCTAGCTCGAAGGGACTTCACGGGGGTGGGCCCATGGTCTCCGCCTTCCGTTTCAGCCTGAAAAATAAAGGATGAGTCGATCGACGAAATCAGAAAATAAGACGAGTCCCTTTCTGTTCAGAAACTTACCCAGAAATCGGCACCAGGGGCCTCGACCCCCCACGGTCCGAGCCGCTCGAGGTCGCAGGCGGCGGCCTCGCGGCAGCCCCACCCGCGGACCGGGCGCTCCTCGGGGCTCTCGCCGGCGCGCCGCTACGCGCTTTCTGCGCCTCCGAGGCCAACTGGCCTCGGGTCTTCACGCCCGACGAGGGCACCGCCGACGACGATGTCGGCACCCCCGCCCCCGTCCCCGCCTGAGCTTGCGGGGCCTGGGCTGGGGCAGGCGCCCCTGTCGACCCCCCTGGCTGGGTCCGGGGCGAGGCGGCCCCTCCCGCCGAGGGGCCCGCCTCCCTCTTTTCCTCCTCCTTCTTCTTCTTCCTCTTCTCCTCTTCCTCGTCGTCCTCCTCGACCTCCTCGACCACAACGACCGAGGAGGATGGCCCCGCGAGGGGCTCCAGCAGAGGGCGGATGTCGGGGAGGTTCCCCAGCCCGGTCGCGGCCTCGTACCGCGACAAGGCGTCGTCATCCTCGCCGCTGCTGCCGTTGTCCTCTCCTGACATGGTCTCGGAGGGCGACGGCTCTAAAGGGAGCCCGTCGAGGGCCTGTTGGCGCCGGAGTTTCCCCCGCGCCTCCTTCTCCCTGGACTTCCGGGCCGCCCGCTTCTTGGTCGACTCCTTGGCCGCCTTCTGCTTCGAGGCGTGCTCCCGTCGAGCGTCCCGAGCAGGTTGGTCCTCCGGAACCGGCGGTCGAGTCTCCCGCAACGCCGATAAGTCCTGCGCAATGGCGTCGACCGGATCAGGGGAAGGTCTCAGACGCGAACCGAACTAAAAGACGAGCGTACTAAGGAGCTTACCACGGGCTCGAACCCCTCAGTGGGCCTCATGGGGAGCCGGTCGGCTTCCTCCGCCTTGAAGGTCCCCACCATCCGGCGGGCTCGGCGAAGCCCCTCCTCGGGGGTGAGGGTCTCGTGCGACATCCGGCTCCCCTCCAAAGACGCCTCCGGGGTCATCTGGTCGAGGCGCAGGCGGCGTCGGCACAGCGGCATCACCCGACGACGGTGGAACGCCGTCGCTACTGCCGCCGCCGTCAGGCCTCGAGCACGAAGCTGCTGCAGCGCCGCCAGCAACGGGTCCAGGCGCGGCTTCTCGACGTCCGGCACGCCGTACACCCAGTTGTCCTCCCGGGCGGTCAGCACGCGGCCGGTATACCTCGGCAGCTGGTTCTCGTCGTTGCGGAGGTAGAACCAGCCCGTGTGCCACCCGCTGTTCGAAGAGATGAGGCGCGCCGGGATGTACTGGTCCGTCCGACTCGACCTCAACTGAAGGACGCAGCTCCCTACCCGCACGGCGTAGAAGGCGCCCTTCGCTCCCGCGTTCCGCGCGAAAAGCTCGGCCTTGAAAAGGTGGAGCCACAGGTTCCACTGCGGCTCCACCCCGAGGTATCCCTCGCAGACCGCCGCGAAGATGGCGGCCTGCGCAATGGCGTTGGGGGCGAGGTGGTGGAGCTCCACCCGGTAGTAGTGGAGGAGCGCCCGCATGAAGACCGACGACGGGATACCGAACCCCCGTTCGTGGAAGCTTACGAAGCTCACCACGTAGCCTTCCGGGGGGGCCGGCTCCCGATGGGTCGACGGCGGCGCGATCCACTCCGGCCGCGACCGGCTCGTCCTCGGCCGCAGCAACCCATCCGCGACCAGCTCCTCCAGCTTCTTCTCCGTCACGGAAGAGGAGGCCCAGCCGTCGGTAGCAAGGAATTGGCTCTTTCCAGCCATCAGCGCCGGCGGGAAGGAAAAGTGTGGAGAAAAAGGGCGGCGGCGGCGGCAATGCGGACGGAAAGCGCAAGGGGGCTAGGGTTTCCTAAGGCAAAGGATGGCAAGAACGCAAAGAACCGGAGGGGAACACAGACCCCCGGGCCGCGTTTTTATAGACCGGGAAGAAGTTCAACGGCCGCGCGAAAAGGTAGGAACAGTTTCCCGTAATAAATGCGCCCACCTAACCGTCCTTCTTGCCTTACAGGAGCGGGGCACGTGGCCGTCCCCACGCAGTAACCGAACGCCACGCCGCCCACTACCGCGCCGATCTCGCCCTAAAAAGGCGCGCCTGGCTAAACGGGCGGGGCGAGATCCGCGGACGGATATTCCGATATTCCGCTAACGGGCTCCGGGCCCGCTTTAAGTCTCGAGGGAACAGAGGCTGGCCCTCGACCTGGGTTTCGACAGCCGCCCTCGAGCACAGAGCAAGGGACGACCAGGGATGCGCTCATACATGGCCAGGGCTCGAGCCACGCTCTCGAGGCACCCCAGGACGTATTCGAGGCCAGAGGACGAGGTCGAAGCCGGAATCCCCACGGGGGAGGCAACGAGCCCTCGGATCCCGTCGAAGGGAACCGACATCCGCACGACCACTCCTTGGCATTTTCGTAGAGTGCCTCCGGGCCACAAGCCGACTCCTAACGACTGGAGCACGAACTCTCACTCGAATCTCCCCGCTAGCAGCTCACCGGAGATCGCCGGACTCGCCCAAACGGGGTAGTACGACGTTCCCCACCCCTCCTCTTCCTTTCCGGAGGAAGAGCGCGAGGGACGGACAACGAAAGACGGCAGGGACTCTGATCGACCTCGTGCGCGCGAGGCTCGGGGGCTCGGCCGCATCAATTACTCCCTGATAAAAAATGTAAACAAGACCTCGGAGGAGATTTTTTCAACACTCCACCGAGGCCTCGGGGGCTACACCCGGTGGGTGCGCTCGCGCGCCCCCACCGGAGAAGTACTGAGAACGCCTAGGCATCCCTGCTAAAAAAGATAAACGACGCTATGACTCCAGTTCATCGGTAAATAAGCCTCAAGGAGAGTGAACGTTCACTCACCTAAAGGCTCGGGGGCTACTGTCGGTACCAATAGTATAGGGGTACCCACATTTGACGATAATGAAAACTAAAACGATCAAGTCACGATAAAGCACAACCCATTACGTGCGACAGGCCCGCCTCGTACGAAGCCGGCTCGACGAAATGCCTCGACCGCGTCCTGTCTCCGGCTCGTACGAGGCCCCCTCGACGGGAGACCTCGACCGTGCTCCGACCCGCGCGGGGCTCGACCGACCCCCGGGAGCGTTCCGACTCGCGTGAGCCCGGGTCGAGGCGCTCGACCCCCTCAGTCTCTACCTACCACGGGACGAAAAGTCAAAGTATTTAATGCAACCTACCAACCATCACCTACCGGCATGGCCGCGGTCTGGATCAACGTGGGAACATTACCTGTGTCAGTTTTCACTGTTTTACTGCCCATCCCGTGATGGGAGGTGAAAAACGTCACTATTCCCACCATGCCTCATCATGTGCGTCACTATTAACCCTCGAGGGAGGATACGACAAGGTCCGTATGCCGTAGTTCCGGGGATTCGGACTTATCCGTTCGGCCTCGACCCTACCTCGACCCGACCTCGACCACCGACACAGCGCGACAAGGAAGAAAGGACGGTATGGCACGGTGCTCCGGGTCATCTCGGCACCTCACCTTCTATGACATCACGTGCCCAGGGATGGCCTCCCACTTCTAGGGCATGTCGCTACAGTTATCTCAAACAGGGATCGACAAAACATCGTTTCAAGGCCCCCGTTGTCTTGGTCTCCTCACGTCCTATAAAAGGGGAGGCCGGGGCTCCACAAGGGGGGACGGAGGATGATCAGACGAACAGCCAGACACACACCACGTAGCGACCAACATCTCAAGCAATCATCTTGTACTCTTTCTTTTCCCTTTTTGGGACTTGGGCTCGACACCCTCTCTCGCAAGCTTGTAACCCCTACGCAAGCACTTCGGTGCAAGGAAATACAAATCTCTCTCACCCCCGCTGGACGTAGGGCCTTCTTTTGCCCGAACCAGGATAAACCCCCGTGTGTTCTCCTTGCATCACCATCCAGGAAAGGGACACGCAGCATTTTACTCGTTGGTTTAGGACCCCCTCGGGTCTGAACACCGACAGTTAGTGGAGCAAAATGAGCTAGGGTCTATATTCATGTTTTGACCAAAATCCAAATTGACTAGGTTTGACCCCAGTTTGACCATAGTACTGATCTGTTTTGACCAATTTAAAAGTGGTATCTAGAGACCTTGCATGGAGGTGTACCCTTTACCAAAGTTGTAGGAAATTTATCAAGGAACAAAAGTCTCAATATACCCATCCCATGAAAATGGCTAGAAAATCCTCAAACAGGGCCCACAAGTCAGTGTGAAGTGCTTTTCTAACACTTAGAAAATTTTTCCTAAGTCTTAATGCAGTCACAGTTTCAGTGTACCCCAGTTTAGGGCTCTACAGTTTCAAATACAGGCCAAACTAGCTCAAGTCCATATTGACAAAATTGGAGACCTAACATAGCTCTACAATATTTCCAATAACACCATCACCTAGTTCCCAATGGTTTTTGAGTTAAAGTGCTGTGAAAATCAAGGTTCAGTCGAGCCTTAACTGAAACTTAGTTTTAGTTTCAAGGTGACCTACTTTGGCAAGCTGTATCTCACTACCTAAGCCAAATCAGCCCGAGACCCTATTGACAATCTTGTAGTGTGCCTATAGATCTATCATTTTGTAGTTAACGCTTTGGCCCAATTCAAAATGGTTTGCGAGATCTTGAGCTCCGAACTTGGTCTGACAGTCACTTCTATCGGTGTCTTCAGTTCAGTAACTGAACTCGGTCATGGCCGACCGGGCACAGGCACTCGATGCCGCATGGCCAACATGCGTCGACACCGAGCTCAGCTCGCACGCGGGAGGTCGCCACGCCACCTGAGGCTCGCTCCCTTGCTCTCAGCTCTCTCGCCATTTCATTCCCCCTCTCTGTCGCCTTCACCGCGCGCGGGAACTGAAGCCGAGCGCAGCGACCGCCGTCGCCACCGCAGCCGAGCACCACCATTCGATTCGTTCCCCCTAGTGGACCGCAGCACCCTTCTTCATCATCTCCAACCTCTGGTGGAGTCGAGCGAGCGGTGGTAAGGCCGCATTGGGCGTTTTCCCTGTCACCGCCATGGAGGTCACCTCGCCGGAGCTCGGCCTCTCCGTGGTCAGTCTAGTTAGGGCCTCTCTCCACTCTTCTATTCCACCTAGGGAGCTTCGCCGTGGTCTCATGGAGCTCATACCGAGCTCAAGCGGGACAATGGCGGGTTCGTGGTCGCCGGAGCGCCGCCGTGCCTTGCGCGCCGCCGCTGCTCTCGCCGCCGGCATAGTTAGGGGTAGCAATAGGTCTTGTTGGTGGCGAAATTCGGTGCAGGATCGAGTGGGGAGCGCGTAGGTGCCCTCAGGCTCGCCGGAGTCGGCACCGGCGGCGAGAAATCGCCGGCCGGAGCCGCTCCCCTGTCCCGTGTCCCTGACGGGCGGGGCCCGCTGTCAGCAGGCGGGCGGGAGGAGGCCGTGGGCCGCGCCGGAGTTCTGGGCCGCGCGCGTCTCGGGCCGCAGTAGTGGTTGGGCCGGCTAGTATTTTTGTTTTCAATTTTATTTATTTGATTCTTGTGCTAAAGTTTGTAAAATCATAACTAGGGCTAGAAATGTCCAAATGAGGTGCTGTAAATTTTGGTGTGCTCTAAATAATTTCTAGTTTATTATAAAAATATAAAATATGTCATGTTTTGTGATGAATTAAATAGTTATTAATTATATCATTTATTAATGTAGAAAAAGGAGAAAATGATATCTTTTTCTGTGAAGCTCCAAATGGCATGAAATTTTTATAGTGAACTTCTAATATCATGAATAGCTTATAGTTAAATTTTCATGCAATTTGGATGTGGTTTGGTGGAGTTATATAATTATCTTGGTTGCTTGAATGAATCTTGTGTGAATTTTCATAATGTTTCTATAGATCCAGTGAGGGTGAAACTTGGTGAATGTTGTTCTTATGTTAGAATGATGCTAGGAAAAATATGAAATCTGTTGTTTGATACTTTTCAATAGGGTTTCCTATTTATGCTAGAAAAAAGACCTGCCATCTGTTATTTTTGATATCTCCATATTTGCTGGTCAAAATGAAGTGAAATTTTTATGGTGGCCTATGTGAAGCATTAGGTAGCTACTGTAATTTTTGTAGATTTTTATATATAGTTTTACTATATGTTTCTTTAATCACCTAATTAACTAAATAAATTATAAAAGAATATTAAATAATTGATTTAGAAGTTGGCACTATATTTTCTGATGTTCCTATGATATGCACAACAGGTTGGTAAACTTAGTTTGGTCCATTTGTGCTTTTGAATCTTCAGTAATTATTTAAATTAGTGATCCTGCCAATTTTGGACAGAATTGCTAGTTAAGAGAATTACACTATGTTAATAATGTTTTCATGCTTGGTGATCTATAGCAAAGTTGTTGAGAATTTCATGAACTAATTGCTGGTAAATTTTGGTAGCATTTAGACTTATAGTTTAGAAATGACAGCTGTTCTAAGTTAGGTTCAGTTTTGGGAGTGTTCTCTGTCTTGTAGAACAGATTATGTACAAGTGCTATTTTAACTTGGTAAATGGTGAAATCATGCTTAGAGGTTTATAAATGAAATGTAGACAATTTCATAAGCTTTCCAGAATGTCCTCTTTCAGGTCATTTGGATTAGTAAAACTCCAGTTGTGAGTTTTCTTAGCTATTGTTGATAATATGTTGTAAATACTAATGTCTGGAATCCTGTTACGTGCGTATTTAGTCTTAACTTTGTGATACTTAGTGGTTTCTTAGGAATGCTTAAACATGTCAATACCGGAGAGGAAATTTGCACCTAAGATTGAAGTGATTTGAATAGGGCACCACATAACTGGGTTTTGTGCTTACAACGTTGCAATGACATTGCATTCATCTTCACATCATTCATGCACGTCCATAAATCATCTTGTCATTTTTGGATGCATACATGAAATTCATTGGATGCATATACATGCAATAGGTGTGCCAAGAATCGTGTTACGAGCGAAGTCCCGCTGGGCGTGGAACCCGAAATTGAAGTCCCTTCGAGAGCCGGAGGTCCAGTCCGACGAAGCCGGAGAAGACGTGGGAACCGTTCTTGAAGCCGAACCTTGATCTCTCTTCTTTCGGTTAAGGCAAGCCCCGGAGCATTATAAGCCTCCTACTTTCAAAACAATTATCTATCTATACCTGTTATATGTATTGTTGCATTACGTGATAGGAGTTGGTTGGAAACCCTTGCTGCATTGATAACACTCCTTGTCCAGCAATTCGAACCTTGAATCCTATGTAGACAGGATCATATCTATGCTTAGCCCTGCTAAATTAGACCGGTAGAAGTCGGGTGATTTCCTATCACCTGCGAGATATAGGGCTTAATCAGGTCACGGTTGGCTATACTTGCTATCGTGGAAGTGAACCATGTGTTAATAAAATGAAATGAGACCGGGCGGGATGACGATAGTGAAGCAACAAGGCATGGAGGTCTTGGGTGTGGATCTATCCCCGTCTGTGTCGATTAAGGACCGAGACCTGGAGCCTTCTATGTCATTTTGAACGCATGCCTGACATTAGCTGGCCGGCCTGAGGTTGCTGACCACGAAGCCTAGTAGCTCAACTCAGGTTGCGAAGTCGAAAAGTGAAAGTCGCCTCGGAAGGGAGCCAGAGGGTCCAAGGGCAGGTGAGTTAAAAGTCCTGAGCATCTTGGCCACTAGTATCCCTAAGAATGCGGCGCTGTTCGGGCCCACCCTGAGTTGTACCAAAGGTTATCTACGGCTGCCTTTAGCGGGGTTTGCCGGGTGAGTGTCAGGAACACCCCCTCAGCTGAGTTGGAATCGATTCGAGTCGCCGTCTCTCCCGGTTAGTGAGAAACTTGACTGGTTATCTCCAGCGTAGATACACTAATTATAATGATGGTTCGGAATTGATGATAATGATGATGATAGCCTTATTATACCTGCTATGGCTAATATTGTTTGCTCTTAATAAAGTGATTGCTCTAGTACAGATGCTAATCTAGTTATCAGGTTAATGATGATCAACTTGATACTTAAGCATATAATGGTTACTTATCTGTATTAAGCTTTTCTGCAAATGAGTCAAGCTAGCCCACTTTATAAAGCCTTGCATAATCCTTGATGTCACCTTTGTTTTTGGTTTTTGACGGGTAAGTCTAGCTGAGTACCTTCTCGTACTCAGGGTTTATTCCCACCTGTTGCAGGTAGCAGATTCGTTCTTGTTGCTGCAAGTATTGTCTTCGCCACGTGGGCGTGAAGGCTAGACCATATGGGCATGGTCTCTGTAGTATCGCTTCTGGTATGCTTTTGCAGGATGTGACTATGTACTGGCAGTATTTGACTTAAAATGGTTTCAGAAATTATGTTGCTTCCGCTAATCTTTACTTTGGTTTTGTAATAAAAATAATTGTACTCCGATGTATGAGATTACTTTTGAACTGTGTAACAAGTGTTGTGTTATGTTGAATCATTACGATCTGGTTGCTCTCGGTTTGGTTTGAAATCCCTCGCGATTTTGTGGACTACCGGAGTTATATGGGCTCAAGTGTGAGAATTTGATCACTTCGGTGATTGTTTTTATACTTGTGCTCTTATAATTTGGACGGTTCCGTTAAATCATTGTTCTTCAATATTATGAATATGACTTTGTTCTATTTCAATATATTGATTATGACTTTGCTCTACTTGATTATATTTGCAATTATATTGTTCTTAGTTTATCATAGTTATATGCTTGGCTTAGTTAGATTGGAATTATATACATGCCTAGGATCGTATAGCATTTATCCATGTGTACAGTGGGTGAATGATAATTATTGTGTAGACGTGGTGTCTATACCATATTTATCTGCGATTGCACCCTATATGCCGGATTGTGGGGTAGTTCGCGATAGTGACAGCTTCGTTGATTCTTATATAGTCCCCCTCTCGTGTATAGGGCAGGCAGAGCAACACTATTACAGGGGAGTGATTGCTATGTTCTTCATCTTCCTTGCTAATATTCACTATGCATGGATATAGTCTTTTCTCACCATGATTGCCAAGTATAATTGCACTAACTATGATATGCTAGACTTTATAGTTAATAATAACTTAGGGAATATCTTTGTAGTTCATCCTAATTCCATGCTAATGACTTGCTAGAATATCTGTTGAGGTGCTTATCATTATTATATGTGGCTAGCTGATCAGATTAATTATCTTTGTCACCATTATCACTTTACCTTTACTTAATGTGACATTTATACCTGTATAAAGAGATTGATAAATACTCTTGGTTATACATGCAATGATGTGTACTCAGTTCCATATTCTCATTCCATTATCAACCATGATACTTAGAAATCCCTTCCCAGTGGTAAAAATATAAATAACGATACCTGGAATACTTCCCGGTTAAAATGCTACATCGGTATTAATCTGTGCGCTTGCAGATCCCTTTTATTATTTATCTTGATGAGCAATTGCATATTTCAATACCGCGTCTCTCGTGTCATGCTGGGGATGACAACTTGGCTTAAGTGGCATGAGGGATAGGTTTGGCATTTTTGGCGCCGTTATCAGAATTAGAAAACTAAGTCTACTTTTGGTAGTGACGTTAAGAATGCCCAACAGTTACCTAAGAAGATTCTTTTATCCAAGGACAACAGTTATCTGGGTTGAATCAGATGCAACCTCTGGGGTAAAAACATTTATAAGGTACCAAAGTATGTTATCATTGGAAAAAAATATTTTCCAAAGAAAGATGTAGCGAGGCCTTAAGGACAACAAAAGTTGTAAATATTCACTAAACCGTGGGGAGTAGTCTACCACCAAGCGGTTGAGTAAAAATTTCCTTTGTGACTTAGTTGCACTGTAAGTTGAGTTGACTTGCAATGTAGCAACTTTGTCAGGCCAACTTTCACTTTGAGGCTTCCTTTTTAGGATCAAACAGCAGCTCTAAGATGGGAAATCTGTTGTTTGACATTTTTCAAATTGCTTTCCATTTGCAAATTTACTCATAGAATCCTTGATTTTCCCAATAATTGTTGATGAGAGAACATAAAAGCAAAGCGAAAGGGTGTCCAACAGGTCGTCCAATAGAGTGATGAACAAACAATTTGTGGCACCTAAGGGTATATGGATACTAATTTGAAACTAGGTCATGCTTTCTCTAATTCTTTGCTTTAGCTGATAGAACCCTTGCACTATCTGTGTGATTGCCCAAGATGGAATTGGCTTGATCACACTGGCTCTAGAAGATAGAGTATCACTCAAGTTGTTGGCCAGTTGATTAACTTCTTGTTGGTTATTGCTTTGTAAGACATAGCCTTCGTAGCTACCAAAGAGTCATTACCTAGCTGGAGATTAACCTTCCTATTGGTACTAATCAGTTTTCTTTCAACACTAAAAAGCTCCAAATCTTCGCTATTGACCACAACAACTGTGGTTGATGCAGAACAGATGGTTGCCATCGAAGTTAGCAAATACGAAGTTATTCTAGAGCTGGTTGATTTCGATTGTATGGTCATTATGGACCCAAAATTGCGACTTGGATATACAGCTCCGGTCATATGCACAATGCGACAATCGATTCTCATCCCACAGATAACTTGTCCAACATTAAGTGTTGTGTGTCCTTTTTATCCAACAGAGATGAGATACGTTGCTCACTAGATTGGGTTGTCAATACTGGAACAACTAAGTAGAGTCACTTGTCTACCACCTCTTGTAGTATGTTAATGTTTATGTCGGTGACCTGTTCTTCAAAGATTATCCTTTATATAACTTCAATGGAAGTTATACTACTTTCGGTCTGAGATATGGGTCTTACGATAAGATATGGGGAGATAACCAAGGAAGAGTTCACCTGAGAATAACACGTTGATGTTGTTCCGCAATGGATCATGACTAGAAACCACGATACCAGTATGTGTCGAGCAGCACAACCTTGTGTCGGCCGCCCATAGGAGGCTCTCGGTTTCATCGCGGCACCGTTAGTTGCTACTCATAACACCATTACCGATCACATCACCAAGGTGAAATTTCAAGTGACATATTTTTGGTGGTAAAACAAGCATAATACAAGGAAAGAATAGCAAGCAAAGGTAGTCATAAGGATTAGAATCAATAGGGAAGCTATTCGCAGATCAAAACGCCTCACAAGAGAACATAGCTCCATTGCCAAAAGGTGACTGAGCCGGCGATTTTTGCGTAATACCACGGATACCTGGCATCGACTAAGGAAACTACCAGATAATTAATTAACGGAGATTCGATCATGTTGAGCACCAACATGAGATCAAGATTGATAAACATCCCAAGACTTGGGAAGGTGGGAGACGAATTAAGCAAATTTCAAGGCAAAAACCGATATGCAGTTATAGATTGAGTTGATAAGGTGGATGCACGAATTTGCAAGCACACGATTTAGAGGCCATAACAGAGAGACGTTGTGTCACACTAGCTAACCTTTGGGAGAGGTAACCGGAAGGTCCAACATGGATTTGGGTACGGTCTCCACAACTGGCAACGTACGAACCATGGTCAAAGGCTAGCGTTGATGAGAGTTAACTTGGTTGGTCAGTCGACAAGGGTCTTCACAAAGAGGGTTACAAAACATCCATGGCTTATGCAAACATATAGGAGAACTAAACTTTGGGCTTTCAGTCAAGCAAAGGCATGGATACAAATATTCAAGGGCTAACCACCAAGTCTACAGGCTCAGGCTTCTAAAAGAGAAAACCTAATTGAAGACAACATCCATACAGTTATGTAACGTGAACGTTGTTCTAGGATCAAGCTATGCGACCCTCGTGTGCTCACCGAGGACCAACGAGGTGACAACTTAGGGTACTACCTAGATAACAAGCATACATACACGCATCATAACTTTATACAACACATGAAGAAGCTTACACAACGAACTCAAGCAACTATTACCAAGCGAAAAGCTCGCACACAACAATCATTACTAATCACTAGGCTCACCCCTAACAAATTTATCTAAAGCAAGAACTAACTACCAGTTTAGCCCAAACAAACGTTAGCTAAGGTAGCCAACTTAGCATGTGCCCAGAATCTGGACAGCAACGCAGTAGTTACTTGTTTCAACCATAACTGAGGTTATAGACATCCCACAAAGGTGATCCTAGATTTTCTAGAAAGCTTAGGAAGATTACTACACTTTAGTTATTCATACCAAAAGCAAATTCATAGATTAACATGACAAAAAATGCTAATGTTTTAGATCTGTACCAATATGGACAGAAAACTGACAAGAACTTCAAAAATACATAACTGGAGTTCTAGAAACACAACAAAGCTGAGCCTTAACTTTATATAAATCTTATTAAGTTGTCTACAACTTTATTATTACAATATTAAGATAATTCTACAGCTAACAAGGCCAAACAAGACAAAGAAGACATCTCTACCCAGATTTGGACAGATTCTGTCGTTCCACTTTATAAGCTCATAAGTAGAGATTTACACCACCCTAATTACTGCTATAGGACATTTTGGAAAGATTAGAAAAAGTACTAAACTTCTTATATTACCTCCAAGACATGATTCCCTATGCACATAGGTCAAACAAACCAAACATTCAGATCTATTCAAAACACAAACAAAACCTGACAGCAAACTTCTAAAGGTCATAACTCCCAAACCATAAGGCCTAGGGTCATGAAATTTTAGGACAAGCCAAATAAGTAAGTTAGCTACAACTTTGGTATTCCCTATAACTACAGAAAACACCATTATGACCACAAAAACATCACTACAACAGAAATCGTTCTAGCAGCCAACGTTTAATAAGCAAAACAAAGCTTGCCTTTGTTCTACTTAACAAGAGAGCACACAAACATGTCATTCTAGTAGCTCTAAACATTATTACCTTAGACCAACCAATTTAATTCCTTAATAAGAATCACAATTACTTAGGTGAGGTCTAAAGCATTGGCAAACGTTCGGGTGAACAACATATCCACCACTTGGCTAAGCTAGAGGATATCTCTAAGTTCAAGCATGTAGCCACACTTATTTCTAGTAAGGCTAAGCACACATTTTTCTCAAGCAACATGGAACAAGGCATTCTTGTTTTACTCCACACAAGGAAGATAGTGTACCACATCAATAACAAGTTACTCACTATAGAACAAGGTTGAGAGGAGCATAGCTATGCATAAGGCAACAATCATGAAGATGCATGCTTCGTCCTATTCATCCTCACAAGACTGCCAACCTAAGGTGGCGATCACGTTCTATGTCGATGGCATAACACGCACTCTCTCGATATATATCTAGTCGTCAGCTACATTCGACTTACGCATTCGTGGTTAGCGTACCTGTAGAAAATTTTCATTGCAGCCCAACATTTCCCAATATAGCACACAATGAAAGCAGAGAAGTAAAATTCTAAGTACTCCCATGTACATATACCTCCGTATATATACATGTAACACCAAAACTACCCGAATCATCAATCACCCACAATTAAGTACCTTCATATATACATGTGTGTAACATGTAAATAATCCAGTAACCAAAACTAGCTCTCCCCTAGACCGCAGTTTGTACAATCATGCTATCACAACTCACACTTACCTGAGCGTAGGTGCGATGTTGTATAAAAGTAAACTAATGACATATATGGCTATTTCATATATGAAGGCTACCTCTAATCTAACACACTAGGTAGCATAGTGTGGGAGAGTCATCACACATACATACCTTGGCCTGGGCGTAGATGCAAAAATAAAAAACCCCAAGTTAGTACTTATATAAGCCACCTAATAATCCTTATATGGGCATAAGGAAATTGACCACTGGCATATTAGGTTTAGAATTCAGATTTCACAAACCTATAAATAGCTATAAGTTGATAAAACTGATTTTATAAAACAAAACCTTTGTTTTAAATACACATACGACAAGTTTAATGTTGAATTTTGCTCCGATACCAGCTGTAACGGAACCGTCCAAATTATAAGAGCACAAGTACAAAAACAATCACCGAAGTGATCAAATTCTCGCACTTGAGCCCATATAACTCCGGTAGTCCAATGAAATCACGACGGATTTCAAACCAACCAACATAGCAGCCAAGATCGTAGTGATTCAACATAACAAGTCACATGTTACAACCATTTCATAAGTAATTCAATATACATCGGAGTTCAACATAGTTATTACAACTTAAGTTCAAAAGTAGCGAAAGCAAAGTAATTTGAAACTAACAACACCATTATTTAAAATACATGCCAGTACGAAGGTTGACTTCCCACAAAAGCATGAGAGAGAAGATAACTCAGAAGGATCATGCCCATGATCACACTCCGCCTCTATGGTAGGAGCCAACTAACTCTTGTAGTAGCCACGATATACCACAACCTGCAACAAGTGGGGATAAAACCCTGAGTACAAGAAGGCACTCAGCTCGACTTACCCGTCATAAACCAGAAATAAAGTGACACCAAGGATCATGCAAGGCTGATATAAAGTGGGCTAGCTTGACAACATTTTGCATAAAAGCTTAATATGGATAAGTAATCATTAATGCTTAAGCATCAAGTTAATTATCATTAACCTGTCATCTATATTAGAACCTATACTAGAGCAGTCACTTTATTAGGAGCAAACAATATTAACCATAGCAGGTATAAATTGAGGCAACCTTTCCATCGTTATCCAATTAACGATCCGTTCAATTTAATGGAATCTACGTTGCCGCTGCTCAAGTCAAGTGCTCACTAACTGGGAGCGATGGCGATTCGAATCGAATTCCTATCCAGCTAGAGGGGTATTTCTAACACTCACCGTGCAGACCCCTGCCAGGGTCGCACAAGCCACCTTTCATACGATTCAGGAATCACGGGTCCGAATGATGTCGCAACCCCAAGGGCGACACTCTGCCAGGTGATAGGGACTCTAACCCCCCCTTGGTCTCACGCCAATGTCCCCAAGCACATCCTTTCTCTCCTCCAAGATGCAACCTACCATTCGATTTCCGGCCTGAACCATATTACTCGGCTTCGCGGTCGAAACGACTTATCCGGCCAACTAAGTGTTAGACTGCGTTCAACATGACTCAAGGACGTACAGCGAATCGGTCCTTAAACGACTCAGACGGGGATAGATCCACACCCAATACCTCCATGCCTTGTTGCTTCACTATCTTCATCCCGCCCGGTCTCATTTCATTTTATTAACACATGGTTCCATTCCACGATAGCAAATATAGCCAACCGTGCCATATATGAATATCCCTACATCTCGCAGGTGACAGGAAATCACCTGACTTCTACCGCTTAAAGCAGGGCTAAGCATCTACTCGATCCTAGTCAATGTAGGATTCAAGGATTCATATATCTGGACAAGGAATGAGATAATGCAGCAAGGTTTTCAACTAACTCCTACCACTTAATGCAACAATACTTATAACATATACATAATTAATTGCTTTGAAGGTAGGAGGCTTATAATGCTCTGGGGCTTGCCTGGAATCTGACTCAAGTTAGAGTATGTCAGATGAAACCCGCTTGGCGAGCATCCTCCAATCTAGCACTTGTCCGATCCTTTTATCTTCGGGATGGATCCACCAAACACCGTCTTCGGGTTTGGCTCCAACGCCACATCCTTCACACGTTTCTACTAGCGTACCTATATGAGATGCAAGATGCAAGTGTATGAATACATGGAAATGCAATGAATGATGCATCACATACTAAACAAGGCAAGTACAAGGTTATACTAAAGACACTTAAGCACATCACTTTGCTTAAATAACATCACACAAACCAACATGCTAAGATAGCAAGGAGGGCACACTCAGCATGGCACACAAGTTCCACATGATCTCAGGTGTATTTAACTTAATTACCAAGGACATGAATCACACGTAGCAACATGCAAAGAAGTCAAGGTGAAACAACAACTATAACTAGAATATGTCAATTTCGGGACTTGCAAATAGTAGCTTCATAATTCAATCATATCTGGAGCTTTATAAATCCCAATGACTTGCAAGAAGACATTATGAAAAGCTTATGAAATTCTCTACATTTCATTTATAATCATCACAGCATGATTCCAAGGTTTAACATGTCGAATTTACACAAACACAGAAACTGGTTTAACAAAACAGAGAGCAAGCAATTTTGTAACCCAACTTTAAACAGCTATAACTCCTAAACCACATGGCCAAATGCCACCAAATTTTAATAGCAGCTAGATACATAAATTATCTACAACTTTTCTATAGACAAGATGCTCAGAAAACATAATTAACATGGGATAATCTACATTACTCCCAGAACTGTCCAGAAACTAATAATCGCAAGAAATAATTATTAACATATGTTGCAAACATATAATTGGACAAAACCAACTTTACCAACATTTCATACATGACTAATGAACACCAGAAAACATAGTGTCAATTACTAAATAAATTCTTTTAATACATTTTCTTAATTTATTTAGATAATTTAGGTGGAATTATGACCACATCATAAAGATGCTCAATAAATTCTACCAAAATTAAAGGGGTCTACAAATGCTCCCAAAAGTATACTATCCAAATTTCAATCCATTTAGACAAGTATATCAACATCTATGAAAAAGGCAAATGGCTATAGCAATAAATCATGTGAGAGCAAGTTAAACCTAAAACTCCATATTTTCTATGAACACATGACCATAGTATGAATCAATATCATAGAGCAACCTCATAATAAGGTGATGGAACAACATTTTCCATTTTATCATTTCTATATTATTTATAAGCTATTTATCAAGCCCTAAAGAAGTTAAATCAATAACTAGATCATACCATAAGCAGTGACCAAGAAATTTATACCACAGTACATACATATTATGACAAGACTACTATAAAAATTCCACATCATTTGGAGCATCACAACTCAAGATATAAAAATGATAAGCAATATAATGTGGATTTCCTTATTTATCAAGGTCAAATCAAAACCTTAAGAAAACAGTGAACAACTAGTGTGTTTAATATTTTTCCTACCAAGTAAATGTCATCACAAAATTAACAAAATAAGAATCACTATTTTTGGAGTTCTAAAACTCCAGATCTTGCTCTGGTTAAGTTTAAAGGCATTTCTAGAGCTCCTTTCCAACTTAATTAACACATTAGAAAACACCTACAAACACCTAAGATTTTATGACTCTACTGCATAGGGATTTTCTCAAGGTTTCCAAAAAGTCCACTTTTGCTATTTTTGGAATTACCTAGCATAAGATATGAATTTTAGAAGATTTACACTGATTTGAAATTCAAAATCGGGATAAAACAACCCTAACCATATTCGCTAGGCACACCCGATTTCCCACCCCAGATCTGTCACTACTTAACCGACATGCGGGACCCACTATTCAGCCGGGCCTGCTCGTCATACACCCAAAGAGACACAAGGGGAAAAGAAGTCGGCCTTCTTCTTCTACCTCCGACGCCAAGCAGGGGAGGCAGCCGGTGGTTGCCGATGTCGGCCGGAGAGGGCCGGCGGTTGCGGAGGAGGGTGGCTCGAGCTCCAGCTTGTCCACCCGCACCCATGGGGGGTGGAAGCGCGACCGGAGGTGGACCGTGGCCTTCTGACCATGTGAACAGGTGGAGCAGTGGCGTCTGCGCCGGCGGCGGGGTGCTCCGACGACCGGGAGCCTGGGCAAGCGCGCGCGCGGGGCGGAGCACGGTGAGGCGGAGGTGGTGACACACTCGGTTGGGACGGAGGTCGAGCACAGCAATTGTTTGAGCGGAGCTCCACCGCTCGGCAATGGTGGCCGTGGCCACGACGATGGCGACCTCGGCAGCAGCGCGGAGGAGGGCGAGGGAACACGCGAGGGAGCAAGATGGACGCGATGCCAGTGGCGTAGCGTGAGGGCGATGGTGGGCAGAGGGAGCTCGGCGCGTGGAGATGGGGTGGACGCAACCGCGCGCATGGCTGCCACGCACCGAGCACGCGGCGGCCGTTGCGACGTTTTGCCGAGCACGTGGCGTGCAGCGAAGTGGCCAAGGTGGAACGAGATTTGGGCTGGCTTCTGGGCCGATTCTGGACTTGGGCCAAATACAAAGTTTGCAGCCCACACATTACACTATGTTTTTCATTTAATGGTCATGTTCATTAGGGCAATAAATTAGGAGGTAATTAGCTCTAAAGTTTGCACTGTCAACACTTTAATAGCAATGAGCAAGTATCCAAATTGAGGGTCAACATGAAATGCAAATGGTGCGAACCTCTCGTATGTTATTCCCCATCAAGTAAGCTCCAACTTTTGTATTTGCCTCAACTTAAGTTGTTTAGCAAAAACATGAGAACGCGGCATGCCAACATCGATGACTATGGATTCTAGGCTTAGAATATTTTCAAGTCTGAAAACTGTAGAATATTCAAACTTCAAGCCTCTGTTTGACAAACTTAGGGATAGGTTTAGACCTAGGTCCTTAAACAAAGGTTGTAGCACATAAACCAAACTACATCTTTTATTAAAGGGTCATGGACTGGTTCAGCATGGTTAGGGAGATAAAGATTACCAAACATGTCAACTTATTGCTGCCACTCAAGGAGACATATTTCTGATCTTCCAAAAACAGCAGCTTATTCAATCTCGTGAGCTCTATTTGACCAAGCTAGAAACTAAACTAGCTCTTGACCATTAAATAAAGTTTGTTCTATCCAAGATGAACTACAACTTTTGTTTAAGGTCAAACCTCATAACTAGTACAGAAGTCAAACTTTCACTTTGGTCAAAGTATCAACTCGGTAAAGCCTAAACTAGGGTTTTAGGCCAATTGGGGCATTTCCTTTACTTTTGCTCAACATGAACCCTTCATGACTTTTGTTGTAGAGTTCATCTAGAGTCATTTGGGCAAGTTTGCAAGGTTTTGGTTGATGTTCTATAGTTCCATTAACTTAATGGGGCAAATTCCAATAGGAATGGAACTTATCATTTCATGTGACTTTTTGATTCCAAACTTCATGAAACTTTTCCAGGGATCAATATAGATAGTTATTGAGGTGAGGCATGTGAAGATACTTTGATAGCAATGCCCAAGCATATATCTTTTAATTGAGCCTATATGTAAGCAAGGGTGCAATATCCAAGTTTAGGTTAGGGCTTATTTCCATAGGTTTGACTTTGACATCGTCACCTCCACTAATCTATCATGTTTGAGCTTAAACCCACTACTTAATTGGTGATAAACACCTGGGGTGTTACAGCACTCACTTTATTGATAAGAACTTTCACAAGTACTTGACAAAACATGGGATCTATCACAATGTCGCTACTCCATACCACCCTCAGACAAGTGGCCAAGCTGAAATATCGAACAAGCAAATCAAGAATATTCTGTAGAAGACTGTTGATGAGATGGGAACAAAGTAGAAGGACAAGCTACCCGATGCACTATGGGCTTATCGAACAGCTTACAAGACACCGCTTGGAATGTCCCCATATCAACTCATTTACGGGAAACTTGTCATTTGCTGGTAGAGTTAGAATGCAAAGCTCATTGGGCAATCAAAAAATGGGACATGGACTAGAAGCAGAAGGAATAAAAAGGAAGATGCAACTCTCAGAGCTTGATGAATGGCATGAGAAAGCCTATCATAATGCCAAGATATACAAGGAAAAGACTAAAAGGTGGCATGACAAGAGGATCAAGACAAGTTTCACTCTGGGAGGTAAGGTATTACTTTTTAATTCTAGGGTAAAGCTATCGTTCATGGAAAACTATGAAGCAAATGGGAAGGACCATTCACAGTGATTAGCACTTCATCACATGGAGTGGTAACACTTCAAAATGACGAAGGTACGTTATTCAAGGTAAATGGTCAATGACTTAAGATTTTTCTAGAACCTGATAAGAGTCCCGAGGAGTTGGACATAATCCAATTCCTCCTTTTCCCATGATTTGAGTCCTCTGTCACCTCCAATGAGTTTCGTCACCTAAAAATTGGTTTTTCAAAATTAGAAATGAGTTAGAAGACAACATGAAAAAGGAGACTGTGAACCGCCACAAAGTGGGGCTAGCCGGCCCCATTCCTAGGCTGGCTGGCCTATGGGGGACTCTTCTCACCTTGCATTGCCTCCCTTGTCCCTTCTGGAGTCCTTCTCGTCCAAATTCCACAGTCTTTCAGCTAAACCGATTTCTCCCGTTACAAACTCATCATAGAGAGATCCGAACCCTCCTGCAAGTTGGTCTATAGTATAAAACTAGACCCCCTGTCTGCCTCCAAACCATAACTTCCTGCCTTTCAAACCTTCAACAGCAGCCAAGCTCTCCTCTTTTGAATTTCCAATGGCCGGTGACCGTGAGATCAACATCAACGAGCTTCCTCCTTCCAACAAGATCGATGCCGACGAGCTTCATCCTTCCGACAACTCCATGGCCCTTGCCATCATCCAACCGAAGGAGCTTGCCATTGTTCCATCGAACGAGCTCATCGTGACACCACCAAAGGAGATTGTGCCTGTGCCTAAACCATAAGCCTTCTACGCCCGCACCGTTCCTTATCTCACCCTTAGCAACTACCGCCACATTTTACCGTTGAAGGAAAATCAGGTGAGCCAAAGGTTCTAACATTCTGCATACCTAAGGAGCTCAACCTTTTCCGCCCAGAGCCAATGAGATGCTGACTGGACTGAAGACCAACAAGTTTGGTGATGTCACCTGCATGAAGTACAAGAAGACTACTCCGCGTGTCACTCTTGATGGAGTCCGGGCTATGACAGAGCAGATCAAAGTAGTTCCTTCTAAGAAGAGACCTTCATCCTCCTCTGAGTCAAGTGAGCCCAAGCATCAAAAGGCCACCTTAGCTATTCTGGAGAAGAAGATGGAAGAGCTCAAGCAGAAAATCACTAGGATTCAATAAGACTTAGCTTTTCTAGCTAGGGCTATTGATAGGTTGACTGAGGATGGATAAAGCAACCATTAAGCATCAGGGATTGAAGTCCCATGTCAACATTATCTCGCGTACCGTAGCCCGTAGACTTGAGAATTGAGGGAGAGTGATGGTCAATTGATAAGGCACACATGTTATGTTTGTGAGTCTAAGTTAGAATCTATTCATTATTCGGTTAGTTTGTTTGGAATTTGTAATAAAGTACCTTAAATGATATCAATAAAGTTTGTTAGAGTCAAATCATTCTCTCTATTATTATTTTTGGATATATGTTTTATCTCCACATGTTGTGCTTAAAGATAAATAGGAAATAAGTGTGGAGGAAACCCACTGAAGAAATCCGATCGTGAAATTATGAAAAAAACAGAAGCAATCAATGCCAAGACCACGCACGACAAAGCGGGCCACTATGGGCCACAAGACCAGGCCACCCGGCCTCATGGCCAGGCCCCCCGGCCTCACACCCCATCTTTTTGCTCCATCTTTCATCCACAGTCTAGTACATATATCATACTTTCTATTTTCATATATTTTGCTCTCTACTTCGAATTAAAATTGAAGATACATTGAATAAGCAAACCCTACGCAAGTCTCGATTAAAGTAAGATTGCTTTGCCATGACTTAAAGATAGATTCGCACACACTTTTCCTAGAAATCTTGTTACTATTGGAAACTTTTTAGTAGGGACCCCATATCACTTAAGTTGTTGTGGAATGTGAGATAGAAGAATAATGAAAACCTGATTCCGGATGTTTTGTTATTTGGAGAATTTCTTTTCAAAAATTCTAAATGGATAGCTATACTTATCCTTTATGGTAAAGATACATTGCCTACCAAAGCCATACATATGAAAACTAGCACATAGGCTATTTACTTTGTATTGAGTTTTGTCAAACTGTGAATGACCCTTGTTGAGAGTATTATCATGCTCCCAAGATCAAGATCACGTACACCTAGATATATCTACTGCTCTTACACTAAGAGTACGCAAAAACATGCCTTTCACCCAAAAATCTATCTCCTACGCTAGGAGAAGACCAAAAAGATTGTTAGGACTTCAAATAAATGCTTCAAGATGGTGATTAATCTCTTAAATTTTTTTGTATGACATGCAGAGACATGACACTATGTAAAAAAAGAAGAGAAAAAAAGAAAAATGCAAAATCAAAATGATAGCTCATGATCTCTGTGCCTGAAAAAAGCTTTTCATTATCTCAAAAGAGAGATACCTATTTCAAGGAGCAAAGTAGAATTAGGTTAGCCACTAAATATTTTCACACACATGCATATCTTGATCTAAGGGTATGACATTCCCCTCCTCAGATCTGGGCTTTGACTAAATAATATATGCATGGTAAGTATGCCATATCCTTGAAATACCTTCAACTCCATATAAGCTTTCATAGAAGTAGGATGTTTTTAAGGCATCAATCATATATGCCTTAGAGAGGATCAACAAATACCATATACAATGAGTGATCTAAGTGCACCATAAAAGGAGAAGGTAAACTATGTTTTTTTCAAAATATATAAAAACACTCCAAGTGACAGGATTGAAGGATGAAAGGAGCTCTGTTTCATGCTGCTCCGTTTTTCAACTACCCAAAGTTTTATGGTAGACACATTGAATCCTGCAGTACAGGTATGACTAGGAATGGTTTAGTGCTGATGTCTTGTCTTACAGTTATGTCTAAAGTAATCCAACCTTTTCTCGAGGATGAGCAAAAGCCTAAGTGTGGGGGAGTTCATTGACGGTAATTAACTACTATTATAAACCATCAATAAAACATGAAAAGGGGTATAAATGTAATCACCACTATAGAATAGGGACTCAACTAAAAGAATTCCATGAGTTTTGGTGAATTATGATTTTTCAAGGATTAAATAGGAAAACAAGAATTCTGGAGAAGAGTTGGGCCCAAGGAACCAGACCAAATCGCATCAAACGGATTGGACCCCGACACTAGAAGACTCTACAAGACATGAGAAGGCACGGGACCAAGACGGGGACCGAGAGGACTCCAGAGGAGGCCGCTCGGCCCCCCTCAGGCCGGCCGGCCTAGCCTAGAAGCCAACTGCCTTCTCCTTCACGCAACGCATTACAACACATCTCTACGTCGCATCTTGACCGTAATTTCAAGTCTGTTTGATCCGAGGGCCACGGTTCATCCCAACAAACTATATAACCAGACCCCAGACCCCCCGAGGCAGAGCATCCTGAAATCCTAATTCATTATCTTCAGATAGGATCAGACAGAGGTGTCCCTCGAAAGAAAAACCTCTCTAGAGTCAGCTTTCAAGAAGAAGACTAGTTCTCCTCTAGTTTAGGTTTAGAATCTAGTCTTGAATTAGAATTAGAAGAGAGAGAGAGGGAAGAGATTTGGAGGGAGTACTGGCCTATCGGTCCTACTTCTATGCCTTGTACCTGTGGATTCATGTTCTTCAAGGCCTTACATCTGAGATTTCTTCGGTGATCAACTTCTATTTGTAAGTAAGTCTTAATGTTATTATTATTCTTCTAGTCTATGACTCTTTTTGAGGACTTTATTCTTGGTAGCTCTAGTGGTCGAGTAGCCATCATAGTGTAAGCGTGGTGCTTAGACTTGATTGCTCGTATGATGTACCCTATATTCTGGATTGGTGGTAGCTCGTAGTGGTGACTTTTATAGCCTTGTTGAATCTTTTATAGTCCATCACCCGTTTATAGGCTGAGCAGGATTAGTTACTTAGGAGATGACACTCTGATTGTGCTCTTCTATAGTAATCCCGAGCTGAATCGTAATTAACATAACTTACTACAATAATAGAACTAGACAACCTTAGTGATCGCCTTTATCTTCTATTTTCTCCGTCCTTGTCTGCTACTCAGGGATTAAGCCTAAGACTTTAGTACATTATTCCGTTCCTTTGCATTCGATATTAAAACTGGGTCATTCTGGTGAAGTGCTAAATTGGTAGATTATCTATGCGCTTGCGGATAACTAGAGTGTGCATTAATTATACCAACATCCTCCACCCGAACCACGAACACCGAAGGACGAGTAATTCTTCCTTCGGAGTTTCCTATCAAATTCAAGGATTATGGCAATACTTCAAAGTTATCATGGCAGAAAAAGAACATAAGGAAAGTTTCCCCTAAAGTTGAACCACCAAAGGAATGGCTAATGAAAGTGAAACGTTCTTCCGAAGCAATTCGAATTATTTCACCTTCAACGGAGATAACTTGTTCATTAAGGGGAACCACCATAGAAGCCCTGCACAACCCCCACGGTCGAGACTAATATCATGTCTGAATTCCTTATGGAAGCCCTTTTGGGCAAAATGCCGCTAGTCTCGCCCAACAAGCTTTTCAAAAGTCCTTTGGGACTATTTTTTGAGTGTTGTGGGATTGCTAGGGCCGTGCCAGTCATAATTGAAAAAATCGAGGTTTTCATAGATTTTCACATCTTTGCCATCCTTGAGTTTGTTCTACTCATAGGCTACCCTCTAGAAAAACTTTTTCAAGAAAAATCTTCCATGAGGGCCTTCATGATAAATTAGGAAAAGCTGCTTCCACCACTCACCTAGAAACCCCAATGGTGGAGCATCTTCCCAACCATAACCCGTTCGATGAGGTGAAGTTTGTATCTTCGTTCATTTCACCTAAGCTTGCTTGTGAAATAGAACGTGTACCATCACCCTCGCTCGAACCCAAGTCATGTCCCTCTGGCCATCCAAATGTTGTTCTCGATAGTGATCGAGAATCAACATTGATCCTACACAATAGGTTTTGTGCTATGGACATGTCCAAAGCACCGACTCTGGAGACCAAGAAGAATTCTGCTAACGGGCATAGAAACTCCTCTTTTAAGATCCCTCATGTTTCATGTTCACTTTCGGAGTCTCCAAAGTTCATTTTGCTTAGTATCTCTTGTACCCATGGGAACCACAACCTACTCCTCCATAGTTGTGGATGCATATGTTTATCACAAATATTGCAGATCTCATGGATGCATTGTGGTACTAACCTTGCAACTTGAGCGATAATACTAAATGTTTGGTGGTAAAACTTGAAACTATACCACCATTGATAGCTACAAGATGAGTTCCCATGGTCAAGTTAAGACCTTAAATTAAGCATTGCCGGGAGATACCCCGGATTATCATAGAAAATATGATTATCATAAAAAACTTCACTATCAATAAAAGCAAGAACATGTTTTTCAAGTTAGTATGCAGCTTCGGGTATTGTTGGTTGTTAACCCTTTTAGGTTGAGACTAAGAAGAACAAGGGGCATACGATGTTAAAGAACATGAGAGCTACATCAATCATACATGTCGATGTTCTTTTGTGATGGAACACACTCAGAGGGAAACCCCCGACATTGCACACTTGACTTTTACACAAAAGTCCAAGTGTAGGGGAGGAAGTTCCATCCACACAAAAGGCCATCTTGGGCTCAAAAAAATGAAATGATGTCAGCTCTACCTTGCCATAAAAAAGAGAGAGAGAGAATAAAAAAACCCTTTATAAAAAAATGATGATAAAAAAATGCAGAAAAAAATATATATTAAAAAAGAGAAGAGGAGAGAGAAGGAACATTCTCCTCTCCTTGACCTTTGCTATCACAAAGGCCCATGGTCCACACATACTAGTTGTGTGTCTATCCCAGCCTTGGTGATAACCTGAGAAGAACCATATACAAGCCACCATTGCAACAACTTCAAAATCTTCATCCACATATGCTGCCGGTAAGTAAACTCAAGTATGCAAAGGTAAATAAATGTTCACTAACTCTCTTATTCATAGTTATCTCCATTAGAATAAAACTTGATCATGCAAATTCATACTTCCTTTATTTATGTAGTATGCTCAGGTTTGGGTGTATTCATGAGTACATCCATAGGCTTTTTAAATTATGCATGGTGTTTAGGTTAAAATAGCTTTCTTTAATCAAAATTTGACATGGTGTTGAAATTTGATTAATGAACTTTGAGTAATAATCTCATAAAACAATGGAAGCAATCTTTCATGGAGATAAACCAAGGCTAGATTTATATTGTATCTTTTACCTTAGCCTTGCATGAGTATAAAAAGATTGGTGAACAAATAAAAATAAACATGATAAATTAATAGATAATAATGAAACACTAATAATTAAATAAAGTTAAGGCTCCCCAATGCAATTCGATAGAGCCCTTGTTTGTTTCCTTCTTTTTTTCTTTCATTAAATAAAATATGTACAAGAATAAGTGTGGGGGATATCTCTCAAGAATGACATGCAGACATTTGAGATCTCCCACCAACACGTTGCACAACCTCGGACGATCATCATGCAAAAGGATAGGACAAGCAGCTTCAGAAAGGACTGGCTGAACCTTTGGTTTAGCCAAACCTCTTCTGAATCCCTTTAACTCCTTCCTCTACAGCGATGGTTTGTGCAACTCTTCCCTCGACTCCCAATAATTTTAAGTTTGAACAAACATAAATCTTGATCACTAAAATCAAACTCATTTTATCCCTGCTATCACCTCGTGATAAACAAATGCCCCTTTTGCACCACACTGTATTCAAATTTTTGAAAGGTGAACATGTTCATAACATCTCTATGACAGAAGCTCGCATGAAGTTTTTTCCATATACATACATTTATGCTTGTGGGAAAATTCTAATAGGACAATTGTTGGCGGTCGTTATTGACAAATATTTACCGCCAACATACGACCAAAAAGGAGGAAATAAACATTAATACGCACATATACATTTGATAATGCCCTGTTTCCACTTGTACCCTAGAATTATCAGAAATATAGGAACAGGAGGTGGAAACAGGTGAAACAGAAAAGAAACTGCGCTTTTCCAGAAACTGTAAAGGGAGAGAGAAGAGGAGCAGGCCAACTGTAAGGTCCAAATGGCTAGAGGGGGGGTGAATAGCCTATTTAAAAAATCTACAAGCTTCACTAAACAACCACGTTAGTATAAAAGATGGCTAAGCTAATTCTAGCACTAGCTCAACTACACTATGCAAGCCACCTATACAAAACTAGTGAAGCAAGGCTATGATCTCTAATACACACCACCAAGACTAAGTCACTAAGCTACTTACTCCTATGTGATAAAAGCTACACTAGGACTAATACAAGAAAGTAAAGAGCAAGTGACTTGATTCTTATACCAACGATGTAGAGAAGTAATGCACTTGAAGAATCAATCACAATGATCAACCATAAGAGAAATCCTTGGCAAAGAGATGACACAATATTTTTTACCGAGGTTCACTTGCTTCCCGGCAAGCTACTCCTCGTTGTGGCGATGCACCCACTTGTCGGTTCGCGAGCTAATCGACTATCAAGAGTCGAGCCCTCGGCGGGCGCCGCACAACCGCACACAATTTGGGGATCCTCCAAGCCACGAGTTCCACTAGAGTATCCAATTTGTGAACTCCCGCGGGGAAGGATCAAGAACCCCTTACAACACTTGGTGAAGGCTCCAACAATCTCCAATTGCGAGCTCAATCACCTCTGCTGCTCCAAGCCATCTACTGTAACAGAACCGACCAAATTATAAGAGCACAAGTATAAAAACAAGCACCGAACCGCTCAAATTTTCGAACTTGAGCCCATATAATCCCGGTAGTCAATCGAAAACCACGAAGGATTTCAAACCAACTTGCTTACAACCAAGATCGCATCATTCAACATACAACATCATACGTTACATTTCACAAGGAGTTCTGAAATAAGTTTACACACACGGAGTCGCAATTATTACAAACCAAGTTTAGAAAGTAGCGGAAGCATAACACACACCAGTTATTTTAACTACTGCCAGTTTTGTTGATCAACAACCCGCAAAAGCATGAGGAAAGTACATAAAAGATGATCACGCCCTAGTGATCTAGTCTTCGTCACCCGCAAGGTGGAGACACGTCTTGCAGAAGCCTTGATAGAGCATATCATCTGCAACAGGGGGGAAATAAACCCTTAGTACTGGAATGTACTCAGCTAGACTTACCCGTCAAAAACCAGAAATAAGATGACACCAAGGATTATGCAAGGCTTACACAAGAGGCTAGCTGACACCACATTTTGCATAAAGGCATAAGTAGTTGAAACTCTTATAACCTGTACTAGCAGTTATTTTTAGCATTTACCTGTCATCTATCTTAGCACCTGTACTAAACATGCACTTGATTATCATCAAACAATTATTAACATTATATCCATAGCAGGTATAAATTGTGGCAACATTGTATCATTCACTTAACCATCTGTTCAATTAATGAGATCTACATTGCCGCTGCTCAAGTCAAGTGCTCACTAACCGGGAGCGACGGCGATTCGAATCGAATTCCTATCCAGCTGGAGGGGTATTTCTAACACTCACCGTGCAGACCCCTGCCAGGGTCGCACAGGCCACCTTTTCATATGATTCAGGAATCGCGGGTCCCAATGATGTCACGACCCCAAGGGCGACACTCTGCCAGGTGATAGGGACTCTAACCCCCCCTTGGTCTCACGCCAATGTCCCCAAGCACATCCTTTCTCTCCTCCAAGAAGCAACCTACCATTCGATTCCCGGCCTAAATCACATTACTCGGCTTCGCGGTCGGAACGACTTATCCGGCCAACTAAGTGTTAGACTGCGTTCAACATGACTCAAGGACGTACAGCGAATCGGTCCTTAAACGACTCAGACGGGCATAGCTCCACACCCAAGACGTGAAGTGTCTTGCGGCTGTACTATCGAACTCCCGCCCGGTCTCAATTTCATTTTAAAGCATGGTTCCATCCACGATAGCCATAAAGCCACTCGTGACTCCTTCCTACATCTCGTGGATGACCGGAAATCACCCGACTTCTACCGTACTAAGCAGGGCTAAGCATTGACACATGCCTAAACCTAAATTAGGATTTAAGTACGATATCTGGACAAGGACAGGTATAATGCAACAATTGTTTTCATACAACTCCTACAATTTAATGCATTAAACAATTAAAAGTACTCAAGATAGATTTATAAGATGATGGGTTCAGCATGCACCGGGGCTTGCCTTTTAGAAAGGTCGAGGGCCGGTGGTCAGGACACTCGGGTAGATCTTCGGCAGGAGCTTCGTCGCCGGTTGGTTCCTCTGGCTGCTCCGGCTGGTCCTGGACTTTCTCTGGAATCACTTGCTCGAATTCGAGGAGTGTTACCCCCTCCGGAACACCTATTGCATGAGTGCATAATAAATCTCATGGATGCATAATGAAAGATGCAGTATGCTCGGAATGAAAAGCATTACAACATTCTTAAAGCTCTATTCAAATCACTTCAAATATTAGGTGCAAATTTCCTCTCTGGTAGAGAAGTACTCACCTAATCTACTCAACCTAAGATATAGCTGTTCTTCTTCGGTTAAGGCCCTAACACCTAACAATTACAAGAGTAGCATTACTTAGGTTACTACATCCAACACCAAAATACCACAGTGAAACATTCTGGACAGCAGCTACTTGTTTCTAACATAACTGGAGATTCCCAACTCCAAAAGATATGATCTAAGACAATCTGGAAAGCTTAAGAAATGCACTACAATTCATTTTCAGACCTCAACCCTAAATTTCTAAGTTTTCCATGTCGAATTTCATAAGTTCCAGAATCTGTCCTCTCTAAACAGAGAGTATCCAATTCTGGACTGTCAATTTAAACAGCAATAACTCCCAAACTACTAAGCTAAATGCTCCCAAATTTTGACACAAGCTAGTTTATCAAGTTTACTACAACTTTGGTATTTACAAGTTTTCCAGCAACCACCTTTATCAAAGGTCAAACCTAGACATACTACCAGCTGTCCAGAAAACCTAGAGTTGCAAGGATTAAATATTTATTTATGTGGCAAACATCCCTTAAGACCAAACTAATGTTACCACAAGTTCACATAGGTCACAAAAACACCAGAAAGTAAGGTGTGCCCACCTAGAATATTTATTTATACTCATTTCTTAATTTACTTAATTAATTAAGTGGAATTTTAAACATATATGTAAACTGCTCCTAAAATTCTACAAAAATTACAGGAGACTCTATGAACCAAAAAGAGACTACTGTAAAAATTTGAACTAAAATTATTGAAAGAAACTCCCCACACAAAATTCATAAGCCCAAAAGGCTGATTTTTGTATAATTAACAAATCATATTGAAAAGTATCAAACAACAGGTTTCATATTTTTCCTAGACATTTTATGGTACCAAGACATTCTCCAAAAATTTATAAGAATATTGCACATGTAGAAAATTTCCTAAAATTCATTCAAGTATTTCCTAAAACAACAAGATAGCATCATAACTTGAAAAGTACTTAAGCACTAATGCCCAAATTTTTACCAGAGCTAAAGCAAGTATAAAATAGCCTACCCACCAAATTTCACAATTTTTGGAAGAATACAGCTCACGTTATACATTTAACAAATTTGCCTTCATTTCAAAACACATTTGAAAGATCTATTTAATTCTCCCAAAAACTAAACATGACATACCAGATTTATATTTTTCTAAAATACTACACATCATGTAGATCCTAACAAAATTTATCTCCTAATTTTTGGGCAAGTAAAACCCTAGATCTACATTTTCCAAACATTAACTAAATCTGTGACAAAATAAATAAATGAAATAGATTTCATTCGAAACCGGGCCAGCCTAGGAACAGGCGCGGCCCACAACGCGCGCGCGCGGCCCGCTCGGGCTCCTGCCCGCGTGCGGCACTGACAGGCGGTCCCCCACGGTCTGGGACAGAGGGCAGGGGAGCGGCGGCCGTGAGCTCCGGCGAGCGATTTCTCGCCGCCGACGGCTCCTCCGCCCAAACGGAGTACTTCGGTGGCTTGCCCAGACCTAACCGCACCGAGGCCAACCATTTTCCCCAAAGCTGCTGCACCGTAGCACCTATGCCGACGGCGATGGCGGATGGCCGGGGCGCCTGGCGGTACGTCGGCGAGTCCTGGCCGTCGCACGACCGACCGAAGGGTGCACCACCTTCTTGGAACCCTAGCGGACCTCTCGAGACCACTCACTCAGACGGGGATGGAGCGGAGCTGCTTGACTGCGTGAGCACCTGGCCGGCAGCCATGGCGCGGCCGTGCGCGGTCTTGTTCTGGCCTGACCAAGCCGATGCTGGCGGTAGCATCTTCACCCGAGCACACACGTGTGATAGGAAGGAGGAACGCGAGCGAGGGAAGGCGGAGAACTACGGTGTTGTGCTGGCCACGGTGACCCTAACATGGCGGAGCTCCGCTGACCTTTGGGGAACGGGCGGAGGTGGCAATGCGGCTCACCTCAAGCTCAATCAAAGCCACCGGCTGGTCGAGGAGGAGCAGGGCAGTGTGGCGGAGTGGAGGACGTGATCTGGTGAGCGGTGGTGCGGTGGTGAGCGCGCGCGAGCACGGAGAAGGCTGCGGCGGCAATGGCATCTCCGATTTCCGCCTCGGTGACCCCGACCGGAGCGAGAGGGAGGGAGAGGTGAGTGAGCGTGAGTGAGGGGGGGTGGAGGTGTCCGCTCGGTGTTCAAACTCACGCCTGGGCTCGCGACGTGGAGGCGATGGCAGCGCTCGGTCGCCACACGGCGACGCTCTTCTGCCCAAGCGCCACGACACGGCCGGTGTCCGAGCTCGTTGACTGAATCGAAGCTGCAAACGTGACATCGATGGCCGACTGACAGAGCAAGTTTGGCGCTGATTAACTTCCAAAACAGCTCGATTCGGTCCAAGGTGACAACATCAAATTTGTAGAGCTATGTGAGGGCAACAAGTTTGTCAATTGGAGTTTGGACTGGTTCGGCCTAGATTAGAAACTACATAGCTCCAAAGTGGTGCCCTGTGAAACTGAAACATGTTTTCAGTTAATGACACCGACTGAAACCCTAATTTCTTGACACTATATCTCCTAAACCATTGAGAACCAGGTATGGGTGATGTTGGCAATGTTGTAGAGCTACATGAGGGCTACAAGTTTGTCAATATGAGTGGAAGCTGGTTTGGACTGGTTTGCAAACTACAAGCTTCTAAAGTAGGCCACAGTAAAACTGGAGGGACACTTTGGGGACTTAGGAAATTTCTAAGTGTTGAGGCAGCCCCTCTAGCTGACTTGTGGGCCATTTTTTAGCATGTTCAAGCCAGTTTCATGAGATGGTCATATTGAAACTTTTGTTCCCCATAAAATTCCCTACAACTTTGCTTAAGGGTGCTCCTCCATGCAAGGTCTCCAAGCTAGACTTTTTAATTTCTCAAACTAGAGCATCCTAGGGCTAAATGGTGGTCAACTACACCTTGGAGGGCATTTTGGTGATTTTGGTCAACATGAACCTTGCTCCATTAGTGACCCTAAGCATAACTAAGGTGTTGTGAGATATAATTAGCTACTCTATCCCTTAGTTACACAAAAACACTAGTGTGACATGATTACAAACCATCAAAATTCTAAATCATCCACATTAGTTGCAACACATAAAATAACATGAGATGATGCATGCTTATGCTTATGCAAATGCAATGCAATTATGGAGCTAACACCTGAGGTGTTACAGCCCTCCCCCCTTATAAAAATCTCGTCCCGAGATTTGGAAAGCGTACCATTTTTCATAGAATTCCTTATAACCATCCCGCAAATAATCTTCCCGTTCCCACGTAGCGTCGCTTTCACTACCCTGATTACTCCACATCACTTTATACCACTTAACCACTTTGCTTCTAGTCACTCGTTCCTGAGTATCAATCACTCGGACTGGCTTTTCTTCGTAAGTTAGATCGGATTCAAGCCTGATATCGCCTAAGGGAACTCGCTCTTCAGGGACCCGAAGACACTTTTTGAGTTGAGATACATGAAAAACGTTGAATATAGCGCTCATTTCAGGAGGTAACTGGATTTTGTATGCAACAGCTCCACTCTTGCCTATGATCTGAAAAGGACCCACGTATCTCAGTGCAAGTTCCCGCTTGACACCAAAACATTGCACGCTCTTCATTGGAGAAACTTTCAGATAAACGAAGTCTCCAACTTCAAACTCGAGCGGTTTTCTACGACGATCAGCATAACTTTTCTGTCTAGCTTGGGCTGCAGCCATATGTTTTTGGATGGTACAGACTTGTTCCTCAGCTTCCTGAACAAAATCAATACCATAATACCTTCTTTCACCAGCTTCTACCCAGTTTAGTGGAGTTCTACACTTACGACCGTACAACGCTTCGAATGGGGCCATCTTAATACTCTCTTGGTAACTATTATTGTACGAGAATTCGGCTAGAGGTAACCATTTCTCCCAAGAACCCTTGGATGAAATGACGCATGCCCGCAACAGATCTTCCAAGATTTGGTTAACTCGTTCCGTTTGACCAGACATCTGGGGGTGATAAGCAGAGCTTCTCACTAACTTGGTTCCCAGAAGGTGATGCAAGTGCTCCCAAAAGCGAGCAGTGAACTGGGGACCACGGTCAAAAACAATAGTACGAGGTACCCCATAGAGCCAGACTATCTGATTGAAGTACAACTCAGCATAGTCAGTGGGATGATAGTCCACTCTAACTGGAATGAAGTGAGCTGATTTGGTCAAACGATCCACAATTACCCAGATGGAGTTATGATTTTTGACAGTAGGAGGAAGTCCGACAATGAAATCCATGCTTATCTCCTCCCATTTCCAGCCTGGGATAGAAAGTGGCTGAAGTAACCCAGCTTTCATGTGCACAGCTTTAACTCTACAGCAGTGTCACACCTAGCAACATATGCAGCTATCTCTTTCCACATCTTGGTCCACCAATAAAGTGGCTTCAAATCATAGTACATCTTATTACTACCAGGATGGATGGACAACTTGGACGAATGTGCTTCGGACAGGATCTGATCTCTAAGCTCTCGGTCCTTAGGTACCACTAATCTATCCTTAAACCACAACACACCTTCTTCATCTACCCTGAAGTGCTTAGTTTCTTCTTCTTTCATCTTGCGTTTTATGTGGAATACACCAGGATTAGTCTTTTGGAGCTCAATAATTTTGCTTTTGAGAGTACAACTGACAGTGATGTTGTACAAGACTGCTAGATGTAGAAGGCGAGATCGGTGAAAATCAGTTTCAACTAAGGAATGGCAATGAGACTTACGGCTTAAAGCATCCGCAACCACATTTGCCTTGCCAGGATGATAGTGTACTTGAAGGTTATAATCATTAATCAACTCGAGCCATCTTCTCTGACGCATATTTAACTCAGGTTGGGTGAAGATGTATTTGAGGCTTTTGTGGTCTGTGTAGATATTGCAGACATTGCCCAGCAGATAATGCCACCATACTTTCAAAGCATGAACAACTGCAGTCAGTTCTAAGTCATGCGTTGGGTAATTCACCTCATGTTTCCGAAGTTGTCGAGAGGTATATGCAATTACTCGGCCTTCCTGCATCAAAACACCTCCCAAACCTATGCCTGAGGCATCACAATAAACATCAAATGGTTTCTCGATATCCGGTTGTGCCAAAACCGGAGCCGAGGTTAGGAGGGTTCGCAGTTGGTGAAAAGCCGCATCACACTCAGGAGTCCAAACAAACCTGGTGTCTTTTTGCAGTAACCGAGTCATGGGCTTGGCTATTTTTGAGAAATCCGAGATGAAGCGACGATAATAGCCAGCCAATCCAAGAAAACTCCGGACCTCATGAACCGAAGTAGGAACCTTCCAATTCAATACTTCCTGTACCTTGGTGGGATCCACCATAATTCCCCCATCGGACAACATATGCCCAAGGAAAGGTACTTCACGAAGCCAGAATTCACACTTACTGAACTTCGCATACAGTTGATGTTCACACAGTCTGGTGAGGACAATACGCAGATGCTCAGCGTGTTCTTCCTCATTTTCAGAATATATCAAGATGTCATCAATAAACACCACCACAAACTTGTCCAATTTGGGCATAAACACCGAATTCATCAAGCACATGAAGTGTGCGGGGGCATTTGTCAGGCCAAAAGACATAACAAGATACTCATAAAGGTCGTATCTTGTCGAGAAGGCTGTTTTTGGAATATCTTCAGGACGGATTTTAATCTGATGGTACCCAGACCTCAGATCAATCTTGGAAAAGACTTTAGCTTTGGACAACTGATCGAACAAGATATCGATACGTGGCAGAGGATACTTATTTTTGACAGTGACTGCATTCAGAGGTCTATAATCTACACACATCCGCAAGGTCTGATCCTTCTTCTTCACAAAGATAGGAGGGCATCCCCACGGAGACGAACTAGGACGAATCAACCCCTTCTTCAACAGTTCATTCAACTGCACCTTAAGTTCAACTAACTCATTCGGAGGCATCCTATAAGGTCTCCTAGAGATGGGCGCCGTGCCAGGCAACAACTCAATTTTAAATTCCACATCCCGATCCGGAGGGAGTCCCGGCAAATCATCAGGAAAAACGTCAGGAAACTCACTCACTACGGGAATTTCAGCCAACGCCTTTGCTTGCACAGCATGAACTTCCCCAGACAAATCAACTTTTCTGGGAAGTTGTACTAGAAAACCCTTTTGATCTGTGGGATCTCTGAGCATAACTACCCGAGTGGATGTATCAATGAGTACCCCATTCTGGCTCATCCAATTCATGCCCAGAATAACATCTATGCCTAATCCCGGCAACACCACTAAGGCAAGCGAATACTTTCGCCCTTCTATCTCAAACTCAAGATTCCCCACTACTTTATTTGTGGAAATATTCCCACTTGCTGCACTAATGCAATAACCCCCACCTTCAACAGTATGCAATTTGTGTGCAAACTTTGATGCAAACTTAGGACTGATAAAGGAATGTGAAGCACCTGAATCAAAAAGTACCACTGCAGGATGTTGGTCAACTAGGAACTTACCAGCAGTGACAACCTCACCAGATGGGATTTCCTCAATACTATTATAATGAGCGTGCCCCTGACGGCCACCTTGGTTGACATTCTTCTTAGGGTAAGGACAGTTCCGGGACCAATGGCCTGGCTTGTTGTAGTTCCAGCAAGGCATGTTGCTGGGAGGAACACTAGAGCTGCTCTGACCAGAATTTCCCTTTGGCAGAGCGACTGTATAAGCCTTGCGGAACCCAGTTTTGGCAGTAGGCTTCTTCTGTGGCGGACGGAACTTGGTATTCTGAGCAGGTGGGCGAGGGGAAGACCTAGGTGCAGCTGAGGTCCGAGACTGCGAAGCACTCGCCTCAAGGGCCCTTTTATGGCTCTTAGAGGCAGAATAAATAGCATTATTGTTCTCCTAGGTCAAAGCATCACTGATAAAATCATTGAAGGTAGTACACTTGCTAGTGCCCATAGTCTTCATCAGCTTTGGGCCGAGGCCCCTTTTAAAGCTAGCAATTTTCTTGGCATCGGTATCCACAAACTCTGTGGCATACCTTGCCAGGTTGTTGAAAGATTGCAGATATTCAGTCAAGCTTTTATTTCCCTGCGACAGCCTCATGAATTCTGTGTGCTTGATTGCCATAAGACCTGGAGGAATATAGTTCCCATGGAATGCTGCCTTGAACTGGTCCCAAGCAATCGGGACATTTGCAGGCAGTGTGGAACGATAGTGGCTCCACCAAATACCCGCTGGACCATGCAGCTAATGAGAAGCATATTCAGTTTTTAGCTCATCGGTCAAGCGAAGCAGATGAAACTTTTGTTCAATAGTGTTCAACCACTCGTCGGCTTGCAGTGGTTCTTCCGTCTCCTTAAAAGAGCGGGGGCTTAGTATCAAGAAAGTCCTTGAAATCACTGTACTGATTGGGTTCTGGGCCCTGGCGGCCATGACGAGCCTCCCGGTTGGCAAGCTGGCGCATAGCATCAGCCAGCATGCGCTGCCCTTCGACCACGGTCTGCATCAGCTCAGCCGGGGTAGGTGGTGGCGGAGGGGGTGGCTGTTCCTCATCCTCATTGCCACGACCCCGACGGAGATTGTACGACATCTGCAAAATGCATAGCCAATGAGCACTGACGATGTGGGAAATTTGTAGACGAATTATTGCAAATATGTCAAACTGACTTCATGAAATGGACTTCTCAATTAATCAAGGCACAATAATTCATCACAACCGCACAATCCATTCAAGCGCATCAATTGACGCAATCATGCGAGGGAATCCATCAAGATGTATTTTGATAAAGGCTCACTCACAGAGGCACAACAGTGACTGAACCGTTTACTTTAATACCTATGTGATTTTTGACTTTTCGCACGGTACTTGGATTCGATCTCAAAATTTTAGTTGACTGAGAAAGGCTACTTCAAACTGACCACAAAGAGACTTCTCAACGATAGAGTTCCATGGTGGATCATGACTAGCCACCTCGATACCAGCGCGTGCCAAGCAGCACAGCCTTATGTCGCGCGCCATAGGAGGCCCTCGGTTTCGTCGCGGCACCGAAGGGTGCTAATCGTGACACCATCATTGAACGCAACACAATAAGACATCCAATTGTGATCGAAATTAACAAGTTCAAACTAAACATTCAGGAAACATAGGGTTCGACCTTACATCCCAAAAGTCAAGTTATTACAAAGCCTCACTCCAACACCAGGAGGCACAAAAGATGATTCTAACATCGTAGCTACCCGATGACTACTCTAAGCATCGTCCGCAGAGTCGATGTCAAGGATCTCCCCGCCATCCTCATCGCTAACAGGCTCTAACTCCTCGTCTTCTTCTTCTTCTGGCTCTTCTTCTAGTGCGGCATCTTGGGGCCCATTGACCTCCACTTCATCATCATTTTTAGCCATGAAGATTCCCGAACCCATGTCCTCATCTGCGTTGTTGTTTCGAGGCAGCAGGGGATTAAGCTGGTTGTTCAGGCGGTGCACTTCTTCATGAAGGTTGTCATTGTATTCTTCAGCATTCTCCAACTGTTGCTCGAGCTCAAACTGACGAGCTCTCAGAACGTTCTCCTCGTGCCAGGCTTCATCCCTTTGGTTCATGACGCGGACCAGCATGCGTTGACAGTTGCGATTTGCTACTGTCAACCTCTGGACTGCAAGGGTTTCCTGATCACGGTCATGGATCACTTGCTCCAGTTGCTGACGCGCTGCATTCCTGGCAGCAGTCACTTCGGCCAACTCAGCCCGTAGCCTTTCCACCTCAGTGGGCTCGGGGCGGGGCTCACGTGGAGCTAGCTGGTGGTGAGGAGCCCTTCCTTCGGTCGGCTTACGGGCGGTCCTCTTAGTACGTGCCATCTGTATCAAAAAGGTACGACTTAAAGTGAGGATAATTTAGGGGATACGAAATTTACTTTAGTCGGGACTAAGGATATTTTAAGGAGGGAGTAAAATGACATGTATGATGTAATTAAACATGATGCATGCATGTTCCGTACGTCCTCTCACCTTAGTAGAAACCTAAATTTCTAACGCTAGGCGGTGGCATACATCCGTTCTCTCATATAAACGAATCTATCGGTCTACTCGTTTCGCTGTTAGTGTACCTGCAGAAAATCTCATTTCAGCCCAACAGTTTCCCAATATAAGCACACAAGAAAAGCAGTAATTTAAATACTTTCCATATACACATCCCCTGATGTATATACTTCAGTATCAAAGCTACCCGATATACATTCCCACAATTAAGTGCTTTCATAATTACATGGTTTGAACATGTAAATATGCAAACCACCAAAACTACTCTCCCCTAGACCGCCGGTTGGACGATCATGCTCTCACATCTCACACTTACTAGAGCATCGAGGTAATTGATTCATACATTACCACCCAAGTGGATGGCATCCATACAATATCACGCCGTATGGACGACGAAACAAAAACAAACAAGACCCCCAAGTTAGTACTTGTAATAAGCCACCTAAGAGTCCTTATTTGGGCTAAGGGATGTGATCACTGGCATACCTATAAAAATAATTTTTTTATAGTTTTAAACCTTTTCATAAACAAATACTTTTGTTTTTAATTACTCGTATGATGTGTTTAATGTTGAATTATGCTCCGATACCAGCTGTAACAGAACCAACCAAATTATAAGAGCACAAGTACAAAAACAAGCACTGAAGCGCTCAAATTTTTGAACATGAGCCCATATAATCCCGGTAGTCAATCGAAAACCACGAAGGATTTCAAACCAACTTGCTTACAACCAAGATCGCATCATTCAACATACAACATCATATGTTACATTTCACAAGGAGTTCTGAAATAAGTTTACACACACGGAGTCACAATTATTACAAACCAAGTTTAGAAAGTAGCGGAAGCATAACACACACCAGTTATTTTAACTACTGCCAGTTTTGTTGATCAACAACCCGCAAAAGCATGAGGAAAGTACATAAAAGATGATCACGCCCTAGTGATCTAGTCTTCGTCACCCGCAGGGTGGAGACACGTCTTGCAGAAGCCTTGATAGAGCATATCATCTGCAACAGGGGGGAAATAAACCCTGAGTACTGGAATGTACTCAGCTAGACTTACCCGTCAAAAACCAGAAATAAGATGACACCAAGGATTATGCAAGGCTTACACAAGAGGCTAGCTGACACCACATTTTGCATAAAGGCATAAGTAGTTGAAACTCTTATAACCTGTACTAGCAGTTATTTTTAGCATTTACCTGTCATCTATCTTAGCACCTGTACTAAACATGCACTTGATTATCATTAAACAACTATTAACATTATATCCATAGCAGGTATAAATTGTGGCAACATTGTATCATTCACTTAACCATCTGTTCAATTAATGAGATCTACGTTGTCGCTGCTCAAGTCAAGTGCTCACTAATCAGGAGCGACGGCGATTCGAATTGAATTCCTATCCAGCTGGAGGGGTATTTCTAACACTCACCGTGCAGACCCCTGCCAGGGTCGCACATGCCACCTTTTCATATGATTCAGGAATCGTGGGTCCGAATGATGTCGCGACCCCAAGGGCGACACTCTGCCAGGTGATAGGGACTCTAACCCCCCCTTGGTCTCACGCCAATGTCCCCAAGCACATCCTTTCTCTCCTCCAAGAAGCAACCTATCATTCGATTCTCGGCCTGAATCACATTACTCGGCTTCGCGGTCGGAACGACTTATCCGGCCAACTAAGTGTTAGACTGCGTTCAACATGATCAAGGACGTACAGCGAATCGGTCCTTAAACGACTCAGACGGGCATAGCTCCACACCCAAGACGTGAAGTGTCTTGCGGCTGTACTATCGAACTCCCGCCCGGTCTCAATTTCATTTTAAAGCATGGTTCCATTCACGATAGCCATAAAGCCACTCGTGACTCCTTCCTACATCTCGCGGATGACCGGAAATCACCCGACTTCTACCGTACTAAGCAGGGCTAAGCATTGACACATGCCTAAACCTAAATTAGGATTTAAGTACGATATCTGGACAAGGACAGGTATAATGCAACAATTGTTTTCATACAACTCCAACAACTTAATGCATTAAACAATTAAAAGTACTCAAGATAGATTTATAAGATGATGGGTTCAGCATGCACCGGGGCTTGCCTTTTAGAAAGGTCGAGGGCCGGTGGTCAGGACACTCGGGTAGATCTTCGGCAGGAGCTTCGTCGCCGGTTGGTTCCTCTGGCTGCTCTGGCTGGTCCTGGACTTCCTCTGGAATCACTTGCTCGAATTCAAGGAGCGTTACCCCCTCTGGAACACCTATTGCATGAGTGCATAATAAATCTCATGGATGCATAATGAAAGATGCAGTATGCTCGGAATGAAATGCATTACAACATTCTTAAAGCTCTATTCAAATCACTTCAAATATTAGGTGCAAATTTTCTCTCTGGTAGAGAAGTACTCACCTAATCTACTCAACCTAAGATATAGCTGTTCTTCTTCGGTTAAGGCCCTAACACCTAACAATTACAAGAGTAGCATTACTTAGGTTACTACATCCAACACCAAAATACCACAGTAAAACATTCTGGACAGCAGCTACTTGTTTCTAACATAACTGGAGATTCCCAACTCCAAAAGATATGATCTAAGACAATCTAGAAAGCTTACGAAATGCACTACAATTCATTTTCAGACCTCAACCCTAAATTCCTAAGTTTTCCATGTCGAATTTCATTAGTTCCAGAATCTGTCCTCTCTAAACAGAGAGTATCCAATTCTGGACTGTCACTTTAAACAGCAATAACTCCCAAACTACTAAGCTAAATGCTCCCAAATTTTGACACAAGCTAGTTTATCAAGTTTACTACAACTTTGGTATTTACAAGTTTTCCAGCAACCACCTTTATCAAAGGTCAAACCTAGACATACTACCAGCTGTCCAGAAAACCTAGAATTGCAAGGATTAAATATTTATTTATGTGGCAAACATCCCTTAAGACCAAACTAATGTTACCAAAAGTTCACATAGGTCACAAAAACACCAGAAAGTAAGGTGTGCCCACCTAGAATATTTATTTATACTCATTTCTTAATTTACTTAATTAATTAAGTGGAATTTTAAACATATATGTAAACTACTCCTAAAATTCTACAAAAATTACAGGAGACTCTATGAACCAAAAAGAGACTACTGTAAAAATTTGAACTAAAATTATTCAAAGAAACTCCCCACACAAAATTCATAAGCCCAAAAGGCTGATTTTTGTATAATTAACAAATCATACTGAAAAGTATCAAACAACAGATTTCATATTTTTCTTAGACATTTTATGGTACCAAAACATTCTCCAAAAATTTATAAGAATATTGCACATGTAGAAAATTTCCTAAAATTCATTCAAGTATTTCCTAAAACAACAAGATAGCATCATAACTTGAAAAGTACTTAAGCACTAATGCCCAAATTTTTACCAGAGCTAAAGCAAGTATAAAATAGCCTACCCACCAAATTTCACAATTTGTGGAAGACTACAGCTCAAGTTATATATTTAACAAATTTGCCTTCATTTCAAAACACATTTGAAAGATCTATTTAATTCTCCCAAAAACTAAACATCACATACCAGATTTATATTTTTCTAAAATACTACACATCATGTAGATCCTAACAAAATTTATCTCCTAATTTTTGGGCAAGTAAAACCCTAGATCTACATTTTCCAAACATCAACTAAATCTGTGACAAAATAAATAAATGAAATAGATTTCATTCGAAACCGGGCCGGCCCAGGAACAGGCGCGGCCCACGACGCGCGTGCGCGGCCCGCTCGGGCTCCCGCCTGCGCGCGGCATTGACAGGCGGTCCCCCACAATCAGGGACAGAGGGCAGGGGAGCGGCGGTCGTGACCTCCGGCGAGCGATTTCTCGCCGCCGACGGCTCCTCCGCCCAAACCGAGTACTCCGGTAGCTTGCCCAGACCTAACCGCACCGAGGCCAACCATTTTCCCCAAAGCTGCTGCACCGTAGCACCTATGCCGACGGCGATGGCGGACGGCCATGGCGCCTGGCGGTACGCCGGCGAGTCCTGGCCGTCGCACGACTGACCGAAGGGTGCACCACCTTCCTGGAACCCTAGCGGACCTCTCGAGACCACTCACTCAGACGGGGATGGAGCGGAGCCGCTTGACCGCGTGAGCACCTGGCCGGCAGCCATGGCGCGGCCGTGCGCGGTCTTGTTCCGGCCTGACCAAGCCGATGCTGGCGGTAGCATCTTCACCCGAGCACACACGTGTGATAGGAAGGAGGAACGCGAGCGAGGGAAGGTGGAGGACTACGGTGTTGTGCTGGCCACGGTGACCCTAACATGGCGGAGCTCCGGTGACCTTTGGGGAACGGGCGAAGGTGGCAATGCGGCTCACCTCGAGCTCAATCAAAGCCACCGGCTGGTCGAGGAGGAGCAGGGCAGTGTGGCAGAGTGGAGGACGTGATCTGGTGAGCGGTGGTGCGGTGGTGAGCGCGCGCGAGCACGGAGAAGGCTGCGGCAGCAATGGCATCTCCGATTTCTGCCTCGGTGACCCCGGCCAGAGCGAGAGGGAGGGAGAGGTGAGTGAGCGCGAGTGAGGGGGGTGGAGGTGTCCGCTCGGTGTTCAAACTCGCGCCTGGGCTCGCGACGTGGAGGCGATGGTAGCGCTCGGTCGCCACGTGGCGACGCTCTTCTGCCCGAGCACCACGACACGGCCGGTGTCCGAGCTCGTTGACTGAATCGAAGCTGCAAACGTGACATCGATGGCCGACTGACAGAGCAAGTTTGGCGCTGATTAACTTCCAAAACAGATCGATTCGGTCTAAGGTGACAACATCAAATTTGTAGAGCTATGTGAGGGCAACAAGTTTGTCAATTGGAGTTTGGACTGGTTCGGCCTAGATTAGAAACTACATAGCTCCAAAGTGGTGCCCTGTGAAACTGAAACATGTTTTCAGTTAATGACACCAACTGAAACCCTAATTTCTTGACACTATATCTCCTAAACCATTGAGAACCAGGTATGGGTGATGTTGGCAATGTTGTAGAGCTACATGAGGGCTACAAGTTTGTCAATATGAGTGGAAGCTGGTTTGGCCTGGTTTGCAAACTACAAGCTTCTAAAGTAGGCCACAGTAAAACTGGAGGGACACTTTGGGGACTTAGGAAATTTCTAAGTGTTGATGCAGCCCCTCTAGCTGACTTGTGGGCCATTTTTGAGCATGTTCAGGCCAGTTTCATGAGATGGTCATATTGAGACTTTTGTTCCCCATAAAATTCCCTACAACTTTGCTTAAGGGTGCTCCTCCATGCAAGGTCTCCAAGCTAGACTTTTTAATTGGTCAAACTAGAGCATCCTAGGGCTAAATGGTGGTCAACTACACCTTGGAGGGCATTTTGGTGATTTTGGTCAACATGAACCTTGCTCCATTAGTGACCCTAAGCATAACTAAGGTGTTGTGAGATATAATTAGCTACTCTATCCCTTAGTTACACAAAAACACTAGTGTGACATGATTACAAACCATCAAAATTCTAAATCATCCACATTAGTTGCAACACATAAAATAACATGAGATGATGCATGCTTATGCTTATGCAAATGCAATGCAATTATGGAGCTAACACCTGAGGTGTTACAGCCCTCCCCCCTTATAAAAATCTCGTCCTGAGATTTGGAAAGCGTACCATTTTTCATAGAATTCCTTATAACCATCCCGCAAATAATCTTCCCATTCCCACGTAGCGTCGCTTTCACTACCCTGATTACTCCACATCACTTTATACCACTTAACCACTTTGCTTCTAGTCACTCGTTCCTGAGTATCAATCACTCGGACTGGCTTTTCTTCGTAAGTTAGATCGGATTCAAGCCTGATATCGCCTAAGGGAACTCGCTCTTCAGGGACCCGAAGACAGAGATACATGAAAAACGTTGAATATAGCGCTCATTTCAGGAGGTAACTGGATTTTGTACGCAACAGCTCCACTCTTGCCTATGATCCGAAAAGGACCCACGTATCTCGGTGCAAGTTCCCGCTTGACACCAAAACGTTGCACGCTCTTCATTGGAGAAACTTTCAGATAAACGAAGTCTCCAACTTCAAACTCGAGCGGTTTTCTACGATGATCAGCATAACTTTTCTATCTAGCTTGGGCTGCAGTCATATGTTTTTGGATGGTACGGACTTGTTCCTCAGCTTCCTGAACAAAATCAATACCATAATACCTTCTTTCACCAGCTTCTACCCAGTTTAGTGGAGTTCTACACTTACGACCGTACAACGCTTCGAATGGGGCCGTCTTAATACTCTCTTGGTAACTATTATTGTACGAGAATTCGGCTAGAGGTAACCATTTCTCCCAAGAACCCTTGGATGAAATGATGCATGCCCGCAACAGATCTTCCAAGATTTGGTTAACTCGTTCCGTCTGACCAGACGTCTGGGGGTGATAAGCAGAGCTTCTCACTAACTTGGTTCCCAGAAGGTGATGCAAGTGCTCCCAAAAGCGAGCAGTGAACTGGGGACCACGGTCAAAAACAATAGTACGAGGTACCCCATGGAGCCGGACTATCTGATTGAAGTATAACTCAGCATAGTCAGTGGGACGATAGTCCACTCTAACTGGAATGAAGTGAGCTGATTTGGTCAAACGATCCACAATTACCCAGATGGAGTTATGATTTTTGACAGTAGGAGGAAGTCCGACAATGAAATCCATGCTTATCTCTTCCCATTTCCAGCCTGGGATAGAAAGTGGCTGAAGTAACCTAGCTTTCATGTGCACAGCTTTAACTCTACAGCAGGTGTCACACCTAGCAACATATGCAGCTATCTCTTTCCGCATCTTGGTCCACCAATAAAGTGGCTTCAAATCATAGTACATCTTATTACTACCAGGATGGATGGATAACTTGGACGAATGTGCTTCGGACAGGATCTGATCTCTAAGCTCTCGGTCCTTAGGTACCACTAATCTATCCTTAAACCACAACACACCTTCTTCATCTACCCTGAAGTGCTTAGTTTCTTCTTCTTTCATCTTGCGTTTTATGTGGAATACACCAGGATCAGTCTTTTGGAGCTCAATAATTCTGCTTTTGAGAGTACAACTGACAGTGATGTTGTACAAGCCTAGATTAGAAACTACATAGCTCCAAAGTGGTGCCCTACGAAACTGAAACATGTTTTCAGTTAATGACACTGACTGAAACCCTAATTTCTTGACACTATATCTCCTAAACCATTGAGAACCTGGTATGGGTGATGTTGGCAATGTTGTAGAGCTACATGAGGGCTACAAGTTTGTCAATATGAGTGGAAGCTGGTTTGGCCTGGTTTGCAAACTACAAGCTTCTAAAGTAGGCCACAGTAAAACTGGAGGGACACTTTGGGGACTTAGGAAATTTCTAAGTGTTGAGGCAGCCCCTGTAGCTGACTTGTGGGCCATTTTTGAGCATGTTCAGGCTAGTTTCATGAGATGGTCATATTGAGACGTTTGTTCCCCATAAAATTCCCTACAACTTTGCTTAAGGGTGCTCCTCCATGCAAGGTCTCCAAGCTAGACTTTTTAATTGGTCAAACTAGAGCATCCTAGGGCTAAATGGTGGTCAACTACACCTTGGAGGGCATTTTGGTGATTTTGGTCAACATGAACCTTGCTCCATTAGTGACCCTAAGCATAGCTAAGGTGTTGTGAGATATAATTAGCTACTCTATCCCTTAGTTACACAAAAACACTAGTGTGACATGATTACAAACCATCAAAATTCTAAATCATCCACATTAGTTGCAACACATAAAATAACATGAGATGATGCATGCTTATGCTTATGCAAATGCAATGCAATTATGGAGCTAACACCTGAGGTGTTACATCTACCGTGTCGGGAAACACGGAAGAGTAACAAGAAATCCGCAGCAACTCGAAGATCAAGTGCCTCTAGAATGCAACTCTCAAGCAATGCACTTGAATCTCACTCAATCTCACTCAAGATGTGCAACCAAGCAAAGAGATGAGTGGAGGGGTTGTTCTCTAGCTCAAAGGATGTCTCTAGGTCTCAAAATATGCAAGAGTTACCCTCAAACCCTGGACATCCTCTATTTATAACGAAGGGGTACGCAGCTAGCCGTTACCGGACGACGCAGTGAAAATCATGCTGACCGGACGCTCCGGTCAGGGTGACCGGACGCGTCCGGTCACTACACGACAAGCGAAAACAGTGCACGTCAGAACTAGCCGTTGCCCTGACAGGATGCACTCAACTGTTTGACCGGACGCGACAGTGTCAGCGTCCGGTCGCGTTCCAGTAAGCTCCCGTCAAGACCGGACGCGTCCGATCACACGTGACCAGACGCGCCGCGCGTCCAGTCGGAGTCCAGAAACAATCCACTCATGACCGGACGCGTCCGGTCGAACGTGACCGGACGCGCCACCGCGTCCGATCGCACTTGCCCTCCATGCGAAACTCCTAGGTGCGTGACCGGACGTGCCGGTTCCGCGAGGGACCGGACGCGCCGGTCCGCGAGGGACCGGACGCGCCGGACCGCGACCCTGTCCAGTCACTTCGACCACAGTGGTTTGAACTGACCGGACACGCCAGCCATGTCCAGTCACTTCGACCACAGTGTCTGGTCACTGTTTTTCAGTGATAAACACCTCGGACTTTCGCCACCTTTTCTCGCCTCCGGTGCAATAGAAAATAGGCATTTCATTTCCCCGAAAACACCTGAATCCCGCGCTCGCAAGATCGGCGGGAGGGAGAGCGAACCCCAAACCCCTTACTACCGCTCAAACACCACCGCCTTCGCAGAAGTGCTAACACCATCAAGTGTACACCACCATGTGCATGTGTGTTAGCATTTCACAAACATTTTCCAAGGCGTTATGTTAGCTCTCAACTAGATCCTAATGCATATGCTCAAGACATTGATCTAGTGGCACTTGATTCCCGAGCTAACCGTGATTGCCCCTCTTGATAGTCGGCTATGTATCCTAAATCCGGTCAATCACTTCTCTACTCATCTTAGACCGGCAAAAGGAAAACCCTATGGTTATACCTTTGCCTTGCGCTCTTAGATCCTCCTCTTCCACTTGATCATCATGTCCATCATTTTATGTGCATTTCTTCATGATCTTGCTCATCATTTCATGCACCAAATCATGTGGTCTTGTGGCCATCTCTCCATGCCATTTCCACCTCCATCACATGTTGCTTATGCCTAGCTTAATCACACTTGATACAATAGCATTAGCAACTTGGTGTCATTAATTACCAAAACCAAACTTGGGCTTTCACCAACCCAACTCAAAATCAGGCCAAGCCTACCATGCCACGTTGCTACTGGGCCAGAGGAGGAGCTGCTGGATGCAGAGGAGCAGGAATACGCTTTTCAGGAAAGCGTATTGGAGGGAGAGAGAGAAGTAGGCCACCATGGAGCAGAACTGGGCCGAGCACACCACAACACAAGCATCCAGGCCCAGTAGGGAAGCGACTAAGCGAAGACGGGGCCAAGGGGCACTGGCCCTGGCGTGTGCATGCCAGGGGCGCGGCCGCACCCTCCCCAGCTCCGCTCGGGCCCAATCGCCTCCCACCGACTGCATTTAATGCACTCAGGTCGGTGCGGGGGTGGGTTCGCTGAACCTGGACTCTAGGAGGCCGGCCACTGCTGCTATATAAGGAGGGGCAACCCCCCTAACACAAATCATCTCATCTAATCACATCATCACCTCATCATCTCATACACCATGTAGCCTTTACCTCTCTCTCCCTCTTTCTCTCTCTCTCTCTTTCTCTCTCTCCCCTCCTCATTCCATACACTCAAGTATACACACTTGAGCAAGAGAGAGGAAGAGCCTCAAGTCCTAGCTTCTAGCTAGATGTAGTGATAGGGAGTGAGTGAAAGCAAGATGACGAGAAGGGCCGAATTGTCCACCCCTCCTCCTAAGTGTGTGGCTCCCAGAGTTCGCCGAGTAGTCGGAGTGCCGGACATGTCGGCACCTGCTATCCTTGTACCTTGATGACCGGATTACCACTTGGGGTAAGAAAGTCATGATATTCCTTTGGTATTACTCCTTAAGTGATTTATCATTTATCGTTATGCTTTGCGGGTTTGTCGTCTGTCCTTGTGGTGGATGCTCTAGTGAATGGACTCCTGATAATGACGGATGCTCCTAGCTTATACTAGAGTAAAAGTCGATAGCGTAGACATGGTGTCTAGGCTAGAGGCTACCTTCGTTTGCCTTGTGCTCTATGGTCGAGGGGTAGGCAGGTAGATGGTGATAGCCCTATTCATCCCTTGCATTCCCCCACGTTCGGGTACGGCATAGAGCTAGAAGCCGGCATCGGCTGGCAGACCAGCCAATATCTGGTGCCCGAAGTGAAGTATAAAGATAGCGATATCTAACCTTAAGCAAGCTACCTAAGATATCCTCACTGCCCAAGTTATCCTTCTCTTGTTCATAGGGTTAAACTAGAATTAGACACTACCTACGAATGCCGTCCTTAGGAAAATATGATACCCTGAATACCACTGGGTGAAATGCTACAACGGTATTCCCGTGCGCTTGTGGACTTGTTCTATAAACGTTGCAGAATACCACCCGCCGTTTGTCACACCCATTTTTAAGGACAAAAATAGGATGCATAAAAGACTCATGTGCGCCCCAGGAAACGATCGCACACATAAGTTGACAAATTACATAGTATCATCACAGTGCTTATTACATAGCGAATAAGTATTTATCACATAGTCTTATACAATAATTGTAGCAACTAATAATAGTTCTCTAGCAGAAGCTCTAAACACAGGGACGTGGTTGACTGGTTGACACCAAGACTAGTACTCATTACGATAATCATCTTCATAATCTTCATCTGTTGTGGTGGAAATAGCAAGGATGAGTCCATGTCGAACTCAACAAGTATAACATAGGGTTCATGAGGCACAAAAGGCTAGACACTGTTTGACTGCATTTAGCTTTTATTCATCATGTAATTAGCAATTGAGTAACATCAAGATATTCCAAATCCCATTAATGAACCAATGATCAATTGTAATAAGGATAATGAATAGCATTATCATGAGCATAATAATAACAACAATAATTAAGCATGATACAACAATGGTGATCAACTATTCCGTAAGAATCCCCAAGGCCGCTCGTATCCGTGAGCACGACTAGTATACTAGTTTTTTTAACTCTGCGCAGAGGTGTACACTTTCACTGTGAGTCATGACTTCCAAATGCATGGGTTCGCGACTCCCCAATACATCGAAAATCATATAAAGTCATTTAAAAGTTCGTATAACAAGTTAGGGCCATTAGATTCACTCGGCAGGCAGATGTAGGAACCCCCCTTTTCAAATGGCACAATTCCTTCTCGGCTATACTCATAGACTAGAGGTTGTCCTACACCCAACGTTGCAAGCCATTCTTACGCCATTTAAGGTAACCACTAACAAGCTAGAAAAGGTCTTTGAAACAACTAAAGCCAGAGCCATATAGCCCTCACAGCTGTACTGTCAATCCTGGTTATCACTTACAGGTAAGTCCTTATGGAGAGTAACTAGAGCAACAATATAACCCCTTGCTCTAGCCCCCTTTCAACAGTAATAAAATCATCTTAATGTTTGGTTGCTTAATCCACTAATCAAATTACAAAATCGTTGTTCATAATTAAGCACTAGCAATAGCTACTCAAATGCATAACCCATAGGTGACAAGGAAACAAGATATCAATAGCTAAGTTATAATCTCTATGGTTGTCAAGGAGGACACATGCATATGTATGATAATTTCAATGAATAGGACAACAAGGATGGTCCCATGTTATACTTGCCTTGATCAAAGCTTTCCTGTTGATACTGCTGGTCTGGCTCAAAATAATACTCGTGATCGTCAAGAAACTGCTCACCGTCTATACTCAATCACCAAGCATCAACACACAATCATCCAAGCAATCATACATGAAGCAAACAAAGAGACATAGTTAGAACAATACACCAACAGTAGCAAAACAGTATAAAAAGTTTGTAAAACCCTTCTACACGTTACTACGATCACACAAACGTAAAGATCACAAAATTCGGATTCAAAACGTGAAAGTTATGAATTTTCTAAGATTTCCTATAGATAAATAATTACTTTAATATAAGCTCAAAATTTAAATGTTACAAACATACTATATAGTAACACCAACATGTAAAGCTTGCAAATACGAACCTAACGCAACTTGAACGGGTCAAATCGGAGTTAAAACGAGCAAGTTACAAGCATTTGAATACAATGGCAAAGTTGTAATTAAACAGAACTTCAATTTCGATTTAGAATAAATAAAATTTCGGACTTTATTCTGAACTGAGGATGGCGGGTTCAAAATCAATAAAATGCAGGGGCTCTTTAACAATTGTGACTAGCGAAGAGGTATCAGCTGATCTGATCCGCTGGATCGGTTTTAGACGGCCCAGATTAAATCAAGGAAGGGAAGGATGCCGGCGGTGAGCCGAGTGGCCACACCATGGCCGGAACTTCGCTGGATTCACGATTTCGGCGCTGCAGTGCACTATTCAACGAATCGCTAGCACTCGAAGCTGGAGACGGTGAACATGATCTCACCTATGAAGAAAACGAAGGCGTGAGTGGCACGGAGACGACGCTCAGCACAAGATGGCGGGCGATGGTGCTCTGCAATCGTCGGCACTACTATATGAGCACCTCAAAACAAGAATTAGAAGGAAAAGGAGCTTGAGGACTTTGAAAACGGTCGCTAAGCTCGTTGATTTACTTACTGCGTTGATTGAAACGGCAACCGACGAAAACCTAGCAACAAAGGCATTAGGTTTTGCGGCAGCTCGACTCGAGCGAAGCTTCGACTTGCGATTTGGGTGAAAAGGAAGGAGGCAGGCTCAGGGCTGACTTATAAAGGGTTAGGGCATGGCACGCACACCCGAATCCCGTGAAATCGGAGACAATGCGGACGATTTGACTCGGGCGGATCCGAGTCGAACATGAAGCAGGGGAGGAAGACACTACCGCGTGGGCCTGTCGTGGCAGTGAGACAGAAGAAAGAGGGAAGGTGTGGTTTAGCACCTGGGCCTGAGCACGCGAGAGAGAAGGATCCCAAGAGGAAAACCGAGCGGCCTTCTGACTGGCTGCGGTGGGGCAAGCTAGTGGGCTAGCTAGCTACCAGGCCGAAAGCCAGGGAGAAGAGAGAAGTCCCACACTTCTAATTTCCAACTTTTTAAAAGAATACATTTTCGAATCAACTTCGAATCAGTTTAAATTTCAGACAAAACCACTCCACACAGTAAAACAAATGCACCAGCATGTATGCATAAACATGTTCCTAGACTTATATTGCATTTAAGTTTTATAAAAGTATTATTTCTTTATATTAAATATGCACAATCAATTGCATAATTAAATCAATTTTGGCTATTTTCAATTCATGCATGTTTTAGGTGTTACAAGTTCTACCCCCTTAAAAGAATCTCGTCCTCGAGATTGGACTGCTTACTCGAATAGTTGTGGATATGACTTCCTCAATTCATCCTCTCTTTCCCAAGTTGCCTCTGCTTCTGAATACTGATTCCACTGAACTTTGCACATTTTAATAACCCGACTTCTAGTAACTCTTTCAGCAGTTTCTATAATCTTAACCAAAAACTCTTCATACGTAAGATCCTCTTTAATGGTCAATTCATCCAAAGATATTTGCTCCTCAGGCACACGCAAATACTTCTTGAGTTGAGAAACATGGAACACATCATGAACCCCAGACAAATTCTCAGGTAACTCTAACTGATAAGCAACTTCACCACGTCTGGCAATAACATTAAATGGCCCAACATACCTTGGTGCTAACTTGCCTTTCATTTTGAACCTCTTCACACTTCTCATTGGTGACACCTTCAAGTAGACATAATCACGTACTTCAAAAAGCTAAATCCCTTCTCCGGTTGTCAGCACAACTCTTCTGACAAGATTGTGCCACCCTCAAATTCTCACGAATCACTCGCACTTGATCCTCTGTGTTTCTAAGAACATCTGTACCAAACACCTGAGACTCACCTATCTAATTCCAAAACAATGGAGTTCTACACTTACGTCCATACAAAGCTTCAAACGGTGCCATCTTAAGACTCTATTGATAACTGTTGTTGTAAGAGAATTCTGCATAAGGCAAACTCTTATCCCAACTAGTTCCATTCTACAATGCACAAGCTCTCAACATGTCTTCTAGTACCTGGTTGGTTCTTTTAGTCTGCCCATCTGTCTGTGGATGATATGTTGTACTAAAGTTCAGCTTTGTACCCAAAGATTCATGTACAACCTTCCAAAAGTGTGATGTAAATTGTGAACCTTGATCAGATACAATTTTCTTTGGTACTCCATGTAAACACACTATCTTTTCCATATACAGCTCTGCCAATCTTGGTCCATGGTAAGTAGTCTTGACCGGTATGAAATGAGCAACTTTAGTTAACCGATCTACTATCACCAAATAGAGTCATAACCTCTCTGAGTACGAGGTAACCCCACTATAAAGTCCATACCAACTTCCTCCCATTTCCACTCAGGAATCTTCATTAGTTGCAATAGTCCAGCAAGTCTCTGATGCTCAGCTTTCACTCTCTGACAAGTGTCACACACTACCACATACTCAGCCACATCCCGTTTCAGTCCAACCCACCAATACTTCTGTTTGAGATCCAGATACATCTTAGTGCTGCCAGGATGAATAGAATAAGATGACTCATGAGCTTCACGAAGGATTGCCTGTCTAATAACCTGATCCTCAGGTACACACAACCTCTTTCCAAACCACAAAATTCCATTATCATCCATTCGAAAACCATGTGACTTACCAATCACTATGTCTTCCGCTATCTTCTTTAGTTTCTCATCCTTCAACTGGCCCTTGTATATTTCTTGCTCTAATGTAGGTTCTATCACCAACTCCACTGCATTAGTACAATTCCCAAATTCAAATGTTCAAATTCAGCACACAACTCACTTGTCATGGACAACATTTGCATCTCATTGGCATAACTCTTCCTGCTAAGGGCATCAGCTACAACATTAGCTTTACCAGGATGATAGTGTATCTCTAGATCATAATCCTTGATCAATTCTAACCATCTACACTGCCTCAAGTTCAGATTAGACTGAGTGAAAAAATACTTCAAACTTTTATGATCGGTGTATATATCACTTTTATGCCCAATCAAATAGTGTCTCCAAATCTTCAGAGCATGAACTACAACTGCTAACTCCAGGTCATGAGTAGGATAATTCAGCTCATGCTTTCTCAACTGCCTAGATGCATAAGCAACAACTCTACCCTCTTGCATAAGAACACACCCCAAACCTTGACGAGAAGCATCACAATAAATAGAGAACTTCTTACTCAAATCTGGCAATATCAAGACAGGTGTTGTAGTCAATCTCTTCTTCAATTCTTCAAAACTAGCTTGACATTTATCAGACCATACAAACTTGGAATTCTTTTCTAATAGAGATGTCATCGGTTTAGAAAGTTTAGAAAACCCTTCAATGAACCGTCTGTAATATCCAGGTAAACCCAAGAAACTATGAATCTTGCCCACATCAGTAGGTGGCTTCCAATTTAATACATCCTTTACCTTGCCTGGATCCACTGATATTCCACCATTAGAGACAACATGACCAAGAAAAGAGACTTCCTTCAACCAAAACTCAAACTTACTTCGCTTAGCATACAGTTTATGCTCTCTAAGTTTCTGCAATACCAACCTCAAATGTTCAGCATGCTCTTTCTCCATCTTGGAAAATACCAGTATATCATCAATAAATACCACCACAAACTTATCAAGATACTCCATAAACATGTACATAAAGTAGGCAGGTGCATTGGTCAAACCAAATGACATAACAATATACTCATACAAACCATACCTCGTAGTAAAAGCTGTTTTTGGAATATCAGAAGCACAAATCTTCAATTGATGATAACCAAAGCGCAAGTCAATCTTAGAGAACACACAAGCACCTCTCAACTGATCAAACAGGTCATCAATTCTGGGCAAAGGATACTTGTTCTTGATAGTTACTTCATTAAGTGACCGATAATCAACACACATTCTCGAACCACCATCTTTCTTATCAACAAAGATAACTGGTGCACCCCAAGGTGAAGAACTAGGACGGATAAAACCTTTATCTTGTAATTCCACAATTTGTTTCTTAAGTTCTTCTAATTCATCTACTCCCATTCTATATGGTCGTTTAGCTATGGGTGCAGTTCTAGGTAATAATTCAATAAGAAATTCAATGTCTCGGTCAGGTGGCATACCTAGCAAATCATCTGGAAAGACATCTGGGAATTCATCGATAACTGGATTCTCTTTACTAGCATCATCATCAAGCTGATTCACTAAGGCGGTTGGTTGCTTCTGCACTGCTACATCCACACTGATCTTCTCACCATTAGGTGCATTCACAATTACTACCTTCTGCTCACACTGAATCACTGCCTGATTTTGTTTCATCCAATCCATACCCAAAATCACATCAATACCAGATGTCTTCAACACTATAGGAGTTATCTTAAACTTTACCCCCTTAAAACCATACTGACTGGAAGACACCGATTAGTGGTTTGCATGGTACCCCCAGGTGAGTTTACTAAGAGGGGTTCTTTCATGGCAAGCATGGGTACACTACGCATTCTAACAAAAATGTTGGAAATAAAGGTATGCGAAGCTCCAGAATAAAAAAGAATGGTTGCAGGAGTAGAATGAACATTGAACGTACCAAGCATTACTTCAGGCTCTGTTTGTGCCATTTCAGTAGACACATGATTCACCTTTCCAGTGTTGGATGACCTCTGCCCCTGCGGTGTCTGTTGGTTCTGCTTCTTGGGACAATGATTAGCATAATATCTAGGATCTCCACAGCGATAACACAGATTGGGAGTACTAGGTGCACTGGTCTTCATTGGGTAGAGTTGGGATTACCCTGGCGTGGGGTTTGCTCATCACTCTGCTGTTGGAACTGTCTGTTCTGCTGATACTGGGGTCGTTGTTGAAACTGATTATTCTACCGATTCTGAGACCACTGTTGATTTGAATTACGGTTCCACTGACTGACTGGTCCATGGAATCTCGGGTGAAAGCCATGTTGAGAATTTGTACGTTGACGTGTATTGTTCCTGGAGCCTTGTCCTTTCATCTTCCTTTTTCTGTCCATCTCCCGACGCTCATTATCTAGCACAATAGCCTTATTCACAAGTTCCTAGAAACTTGCATAATTATTACCCTTCAGCTGCAAACGAAGGTCATAATAAATTTCCTTAAGGAAGAGACGCTGCTTATTTGCATCTTCTCTCACTTCATTGGGAGCATAGCGAGCCAACTGAGAGAACTTGTCATGATACTCGCTGACACTCATCTGTCCCATCCTGAGGTTTCTGAATTCCTCCTGTTTCAGCTCAATTACACCCTCCGGATTATGGCGAGCCTTAAAATCTCTAACAAATTCATTCCAAGTGACAGGAGGAGCATTATCAGGACATGCAGCCTAATACGACTCCCACCAGGTCTGAGCTATCCCCTATAACTGGCCAGATGCATATAACACCTTTTCCAAATCATTACACTGAGCGATGTTCAACTATTTCTCCACCGCTCACACCCAATCATCCGCCTCAGCAGCATGAGAGAACACTGGAGGGCGTCCTTTCAAAAATTTACCACATTTGTCCCTCACATGAACAGGTGGTGGTCCTCCTGCAGGGGGGTTGTTCTGCATGTGCTGCATGAACATCTGCATCATCTGATTCTGCATGTTCATAAGTTCCTCCATAGTAATGGGTGGGTTAGGACCTCCATGGCCCCTGCCACGGCCTCTGCCTCCTCTGGTTGCCATCTGTTCTCTAAAACACAGAAAACAAATCTCAATATTATCCAGGATGATATATACAAGAGATAAGTAAATCTGAATTTTCTGGACGAATTCCAATTTCAGCGACTCAGTAAAACTGTCATATCTCGAGCTACAGATGTCCAATAAAGTTGATCCTTATATGGTTGGAAATCTTATGAAATTATCTATGACTTTTATTAATAACACTTCTCCAGATTCTGTAAATAAATTAGTCAAAAACTGAGCTTAACCTAAACTATTTCAGAATTCCAGAATGTGTAGTGACCTCAACTTGGAACAGGTATATCTCTTAGATCATAATGAATAAAAAGGTGATTCTTATGGGGTTGGAAAGTTACAGAAGTCTAATTATTCACAGTATAATTTTATAAATTTCTCATGAACATATTTCAAGTTATTCCAGAAACATTTTAGACTGCTCCAGAAATCAGCAAAAGACAGAAACCAAGTTTACCCAGAACCCAACTAAATATTCATGATCAAACTTAATATCCTTAACTATGGAACTTGTACAAATGCCCACAAAGCTCCAGCACACATGACAAAGATCCAAATCACACATTATCATAATAACAATTCATCAAGCACACAATTGTTCACACCACATGCTATGACTCGACTCTACCAAACTCAAATTGACTTGCAAACTAATATCGTTCTTATTACATAGGGACCTCCTAATTTTAATTGAGCTTCTCATAAATCTTGTGACGGCCTAGCTCAGCCCTTAGGTCATCGATCTCCTTATATGCTTGTTCTTTAAGTTCCTTTTCCTTTAACAACTCATCCTTTAAATCCACTTCATGAAGAGCCAACTCACGAACCAGTCCCACTGTGGCTTGTAGAGTCAAGGATGAATCATCAGCAAGTGGCACGGACCAAACACCCTTATCATGCAAGAAACAGGGAAAGTGCCGGAGAGCACCCTTCAACGTCTTGTCAGAGCGAAGTCCATGGTAGAAGACAAACGCATTGTAGGCGACATCTTCCATGCTTGTTTCTACAGTTGCCCGGCTCACTCGGGTGATGAACTTTGACTCCACCTTAGGCTCCCTAGTGGTAGGATCTATTGTCTTGACCCATAACTCAGTCTCTCAATAAGAGTCCATCATTGGATGACTGTACTCCTTGCAGCGATACTCCAACGTAGCTTCCCAATCGTAGTAGTAAGCATCCAAAATTCTTGTCAGCACGTCATGGAAGAAAACATCTGCTTTAGGAACCATGATGTGAAGCTTCGTGGTCCATCCCATGACTGGATTCTCCATTAAAGTGTCTCCCACTCTTGATTCAACATCTGATAGTTCTTGGTCACCATCTTCATGGGGCTCGTTGGGTTTGAAGCGGGCAATGTACTGTGCAGCGGACATGTGGGGATGAGGAGACATCTACAAGATTAGACATAGATTAGATGGAAGCAATATATTTTTCACAATAGAATAAGATAGAAGAAGCATAAAAATTTAGCAATTAACAAGGTGAAAGAAGTAAGCATGAAATAAGTGAAACAAAGATGCTAACAACGACCATTCTAACTAGGCTTGCGTCCTACAGTCAACACGGCTCCGATACCAATTTGTCACACCCATTTTTAAGGACAAAAATAGGATGCATAAAAGACTCATGTGCGCCCTAGGAAATGATCGCACACATAAGTTGACAAATTACATAGTATCATCACAATGCTTATTACATAGCGAATAAGTATTTATCACATAGTCTTATACAATAATTGTAGCAACTAATAATAGTTCTCCAGTGGAATCTCCAAACACAGGGACATGGTTGACTGGTTGACACCAAGACTAGTACTCATTATGATAATCATCTTCATAATCTTCATCTGTTGTGGTGGAAATAGCAAGGATGAGTCCATGTCGAACTCAACAAGTATAACACAGGGTTCATGAGGAACAAAAGGCTAGACACTGTTTGACTGCATTTAGCTTTTATTCATCATGTAATTAGCAATTGAGTAACATCAAGATATTCCAAATCCCATTAATGAACCAATGATCAATTGTAATAAGGATAATGAATAGCATTATCATGAGCATAATAATTACAACAATAATTAAGCATGATATAACAATGGTGATCAACTATTCTGTAAGAATCCCCAAGGCCGCTCGTGTCGGTGAGCACGGCTAGTATACTAGTTTTTTTTAACTCTGTGCATATGTGTACACTTTCACTGTGAGTCATGACTTCCAAATGCATGAGTTTGCGACTCCCCAATACACCGGAAATCATATAAAGTCATTTAAAAATTCGTCTAACAAGTTAGGGCCATTAGATTCACTCGGCAGGCAGATGTAGGAACCCCCCTTTTCAAATGGCACAATTCCTTCTCGGCTATACTCATAGACTAGAGGTTGTCCTACACCCAACGTTGCAAGCCATTCTTACGCCATTTAAGGTAATCACTAACAAGCTAGAAATGGTCTTTTAAACAACTAAAGCCAGAGCCATATAGCTGTCACACCCATTTTTAAGGAACAACTGGAATGCATAATCTTATGTGCGCCCAGAGATCAATCACACATAAGATGACAAATATAAATAGTATCATCACAAATGTTTATTACATAACGAATAATATCACAGAGTCTTCACAAAATTAAGTGGAAACATAGAATAGTTCTTTTGGTGGCTAGCTCCATAGCACAGGGACGTCAACTGGTTGACCACAAGTCTAGTAATCTTCAGGGAAGTAGTAGTAGTAATCATTATTTGCACATTCGGGAGTCCATCCTGTGGTGTGGGGGAATGTAAGGGTGAGCACAAAAGTACTCAACAAGTGTAACATGGGGTTCATGAAGCTCAAGTAGGATAGACACTGGTTCAACTGCATATAGCTTTTAGTTGATCATATTTTAAGCAATTGAGTAGCATCAAATAGGTGATGTTCACATAATAAACACATGATCATGTAAAGAGAATAATGAATAGTAAGAACAAGTAAATTAATAGTGATCTCTATTCCGTAAGGGTCCAAGGCCGCTCGTGACCGTGAGCACGGCTGATATACCAGTTTTACACTCTGCAGAGGTTGTACACTTTCACTGTGAGTCGTGATCCCCAAAAGTCCGAGGTCATGACTCCCCATTGGACAGTTAAGTTTCACTATGAAGTCTTTCCAAGGTTCGTCTAACAAGTTAGGGCCGCTAGGTTTCTGTGGCCTGCAAATGTAGAGCCCCCCTTCTGTATGGCACAATGACACGCAACCTATACTCATAAGGACAGGAGCCGCACTACACCCAACCCAGAACACAACCCCTCTTGCGCCTTAAAGGTAACCACTAACAAGCTAGAAAAGGTCCTCTTATATGACTAAAGCCAGAGCCATGTAGCCCTCACAGCTGTACTGTAAGTCCCGGATGTTCGCTTACGGATAAGTCCTTACGGAGAGGAATCTAGAGAAAACTCTAGCCCTCTTGTTCCCTGTTGCTAAAAATCATCTTTTAGTGTTATTGCATATATCATTAGTCAAATTACAAGATCATTGTTTATGTGAGCACTAGCCACTACCCAATGCCATAACCATAGGATTCAAGGAACAAGATCAATACTAAGGCATCCTTAACAAGGAGACACATGCAGCATGAATTAAGTGAATTAAAGTGAGTAGGTAACAAGGGTAATCCCATGCTATACTTGCCTTGATCTAGCTGATCCTGTTGATCCGGTTTGTAATAGTACTCTTGATCACCAACGAACTGATCACTGTCTATTCTCGATTAACACATCAACAACAATCATCCAAGAGCAATCATGCAAAGCAAACAAAGCTACAATTAGAATAGTACACCAACAGTAGAAAAATAAAATGAAAAGTCTGTAAAATGAATCTACATCGCACTAGGATCACACAGACACGAATTGCACGTAAATCAGAGCTAAAACGGAAAAGTTATGATTTAAACGAGATTTACTTTATTAAAGTAATAGATTAAATCTAATCTCAAAATTTAAATGTGGAAAACCTACTAAACAGTAGCACTAACAAGTAGAGTATGAAATTATGAACCTAACGCAACTTGAACGGGTCAAATCGGAGTTAAAATGGAGATTTTATGACCAAAACAAATTTAGTGGCAAAACTGTAAATACCAGAAAACGTATTTTTGAATTACCGAGAAGACATACATTTTTAAAACAAAGAAACGTAATTCGGGAATTACGCCAAGGACCGCGGGTTAAGCCTTAAAGAAATCCAGGGTCTCTTTAGCAAAACGTCAAGCGAAGGGGTATCCTGAGATCTGAGCCGTTGGATTAGAATCGGGCGGCCGAGATTGAATGAAGGGAGAGAGAAGAGGGGATTCCGGCCACCAACAGTGACCGGCGGCGGAAATCCGGCCGGCGGCGAGCAATTGCTCGTCAGCGTTGCGCAATCTGGTGACACGGTGCATGATTTGACAAACGGTCTCACCGGGAGATAGAAGAGATGAACGCGATCTCACCTGAGGTGAAAACGGAGGCGAGAACGGGCGGTGGACGACATGCAACCTCCAATGGCGGGCGGTGGACCCCTATGCACGATAGTATGAGCAAGTAAGCAACTCCGATGATATTAGAAGGAGAAAAAGGGTTTGGCAACTTCAAAAGAACGACTCAAACCAGTCGAAAGCTCACGGAGACGACCGAGTCGGCAAGTTCGTTGTTCTACTCCCGAGCTCAAGCAGCGGCTTCTCAATTGCGGCTGCGAGAGCTAGGCTTTGAGGCGTGGCTCGCGGCTAAGGTTGAGATGGAGGCGGTGGAGGCGCGACCGCTATTTAAGAGGGCTCGACAACGTGCCGGGCAAGGCAAAGGGGAATCGGGGCGGCGTCGGACTCCATGGTCCGGTGTCCGGCTCGGCTACGAGCGGGAGGTGGAAGAGACCGCTTACATGCGTGCCTGGCGTGTCATAGAGAAAAAAGAGAGGTGGGGCGCGGCGGCTTGCGACAGTAGCTAGTTGGGCTAGCCCGTAACTCGGCCCACGGCCAAGAGAAAAGAAGAAGCTCGCTGGCTTCGGCCCAATCAAGAAAATAAGGCGCGGCTGGGCCAAAGGGAGAGAGGAGGGAAGCTGGGCTTTCGGCCCGAAGCTGAGAAGGAGAATATTTCTATTTCCTTTTCTTTTTCTAATACTTCAAATACATTTTCAAATGATTTTTGAAACAATTCTCTTCATGAAATAAAAACCAATCAACACAAATAATAATATGCAGCGGCATGTATGCACAAGCACGTATCTAACCTTATATTTGATTTTATTTATTAAAAATTATTATTTCACTAAGTTTCCATGCACACATAAATGCATAACTAAATCAAATTCTCATATTTAAAAATATTCAAAAATTTAGGGTGTTACAATTCTACCCCCCTTAAAATGATCTCGTCCCGAGATTCGGACGATGCTTACTCAAACAACTGTGGGTATGCTTTTCTTAAATCTTCCTCTCTTTCCCATGTAGCCTCTGCTTCCGAATATCGGCTCCACTGAACTTTACACATCTTTATAACTCGGCTTCTGGTAACTCTTTCCGCTGTCTCCAAGATTTTTACTGGATACTCCTCATAAGTGAGATTTTCCTTAACAGTGAGTTCTTCCAACGGTATTTGTTCTTCCGGTACACGCAAACATTTCTTTAACTGAGACACATGGAACACATCATGCACACCTGCTAAGCTCTCAGGCAATTCCAATTGATATGCCACCTCACCACGTCTCTCTAAGATCTTAAAAGGACCGACATACCTCAGTGCTAACTTTCCTTTCCGATTGAATCTTTTCACACCTCTCATAGGCGACACCTTCAAGTAGACATAATCTCCCACTTCAAAAGTCAACTCTCTCCGTCGAGTATCGGCATAACTTTTCTATCGTGACTGAGCTGCTTTCAAATTGTTTCGAATCATTCTTACTTGCTTCTCAGCATTCCTAAGTACATCGGGACCGAACACTTGACTTTCTCCTGTCTGATTCCAAAACAACGGAGTTCTACACTTCCTACCATACAAAGCTTCAAAAGGTGCCATCTGTAGACTTTTCTGATAACTATTATTGTAGGAAAACTCTGCATATGGCAAACTCTTATCCCAACTTGTACCATACTGCAAAGCATAAGCTCTCAACGTGTCTTCCAATATCTGATTAATCCTTTCGGTTTGCCCATCCGTCTAAGGATGATATGCTGTGCTAAAATTCAGCTTAGTCCCTAATGACTCTTGTACTTTCTGCCAGTAATATGATGTAAATTGAGTACCTTGATCTCACACGATCTTCTTTGGAACTCCGTGCAAACTTACTATTCTTTCCAAATACAGTTCAGCCAACTTTGCACTGGAATACGTTGTTTTAACCAGTATAAAATGAGCAACTTTAGTCAAACGATCCACTATAACCCATATTGAATCAAAACCTCTCTGAGTGCATGGTAACCCCACTATAAAGTCCATACCAACTTCTTCCCACTTCCACTCAGGTATCTGCATCGGTTGCAACAGTCCTGCAGGTCTCTGGTGCTCAGCTTTAACCCTCTAACATGTATCACATAGTGCAACATACTCTGCAACATCTCTTTTCAAACCATACCACCAATACCTCTCTTTCAAATCCATATACATCTTAGTACTTCCGGGATGAATAGAGTAAGCGGACTCATGAGCTTCCCATAGAATTGCTTCTCTTATAGCTTTGTCCTCAGGCACACATAATCATTTCCCAAACCATAGAGTTCCTTTATCATCCAACCGGAATCCAGGTGCCTTACCTTTCGGTATATTCTTCACTATCTCCTTTATTTTGTCATCTATCAACTGACCCTTGCGTATCTGTTGCTCTAACATAGGCTCTATTACTAATTCCACCGCATTAATGGCAATACCCAAGTTTAAATGCTCAATCTCAGCACACAACTCATTTGACATAGGCATTACTTGTATCTCATTAGCATAGCTCTTTCTGCTAAGAGCATCTGCAACAACATTAGCCTTACCCGGATGATAATGTACCTCCAAATCATAATCCTTAATCAACTCTAACCAGCGACATTGTCTCAAGTTTAGATCTGATTGGGTGAAAATATACTTCAAACTTTTATGATCAGTGTAAATATCACTTTTATGTGCAATCAAATAATGCCTCCATATTTTCAAAGCATGCACCACCATTGCTAACTCCAAGTCATGAGTAGGGTAATTTAACTCATGCTTCCTCAACTGTCGAGATGCATATGCCACTACTTTGCCTTCTTGCATAAGCACACAACCAAGACCCAAACGGGATGCATCACAATAGATAGAGAAACTCTTACTCAAATCTGGCAAAACTAACACCGGGGCTGTTGTCAATCTTTTCTTCAGCTCCTCAAAATTAACCTGACACTTATCAGACCACACAAACTTAGCATTCTTTTCTAACAATGCTGTCATTGGCTTGGCAAGCTTAGAAAACTCTTCAATAAATCTTCTATAATATCCAGCCAATCCTAAGAAACTACGAATTTCTCCCACATCGGTTGGTGGCTTCCAATTCAACACATCCTTTACCTTGCTAGGATCCACTGAAATTCCACCATTAGAGACCACATGACCCAGAAAAGCAACTTCCTCCAACCAGAACTCACATTTACTACGCTTAGCATAGAGCTTATGCTCTCTGAGCTTCTGCAGGACCAACCTTAAATGTTTAGCATGTTCTTCCTTAGTCTTAGAGTATACCAGTATATCATCGATGAATACTACTACAAACTTATCGAGATACTCCATGAATACCTTATTCATCAGGTACATAAAGTATGCAGGAGCATTAGTCAAGCCAAAAGACATTACTGTATACTCATACAAACCATACCGTATTGTGAATGCTGTCTTTGGTATATCGGTAGCACGAATCTTCAATTGATGATAGCTAGAGCGAAGATCAATCTTAGAAAACACACAAGCACCTCTCAACTGAACAAACAAGTCATCAATCCTTGGCAGCGGATACTTATTCTTGATAGTCACCTCGTTGAGTGACCGATAATCAACACACATCCGTTGAGAACCATCCTTCTTGTCAACAAAGATCACTGGAGCTCCCCACGGTGAAGAGCTAGGATGAATGAAACCTTTCTCTTGCAACTCTTTTATTTGTTTCTTAAGTTCCTCTAATTCATTAACCCCCATTCTATATGGACGCTTAGCTATAGGTGCAGTTCCAGGCAATAATTCAATAATAAACTCAATGTCGCGGTTGGGTGGCATACCTGGCAAGTCGTCGGGGAATACATCTGGAAATTCATCCACAACTGGATCCTCTTGATTAACAATATCATCAAGTCAATTTACTGTAGCCGTCTGTGGCTTATGCACTACAATCTCCACACTAATTTGATCTCCCTTCGGTGTTGTCAGGGCTACTGCCTTTTCCTTACACTGAATCACTGCCTGATTTTGCTTCATCCAATCTAGTCCCAAAATAAGATCAATCCCAGCTATTCTCAACACTATAGGACTCACTTTAAACTCTACCCCCTTAAAATTAAACTAATAGGGAGGCATCGATAGGAAGCTTGCATACTTCCCCCAGGCGAATTGACTAGTATAGGGTTTTTCATGGCACATAAAGGGATGCTATGTGTCTTAACAAATATTTGAGATATGAATGAATGCGAAGCTCCAGAATCAAAAAGAACAGTGGCAGGAATGGAGTGGACGTCGAACGTACCGAGCATAACTTCAGGTTCCGCCATTGCAGTTTCCTCCGACACATGAGTCACCTTCCCGTAGTATGGTGGCTTCTGGTTACTGTTCTGCTTCTAAGGGGTTTACTGATTGGCCTTCTCAGGACAGTTATAAGACAGGTGACCTTCCTTCCCACAACGGAAACACTTAGTTGCAGTATTAGGAGCACTAGTCTTCATTGGGGTGTTGTTGGGGGTACTCTGACGTTGATTCTGGTTCCCATTCTACTGCTGAGAGTGTTGATTGCCATTCTACGACTGATAAGGAGGACGTTGCAGAAACTGATTACGTGGAGGAAGTTGACCACGGTTCCATTGATTAGGCGGATACCTCTGCTGATAGCCTTATTGAAAACCAGTGCGCTGGCGAGTGTTGTTTCCAGATACCTATCCCTGAAGTCTCTTCCTTTTGGCATCCATCTCCTTGCGCTTATTATCCACCACAATAGCGCGATTCACTAATGTTTAATAATCTGGGTAAGCATTGGACATTAGCTACAATTGAAGACCATCATGTAGACCCTTCAAGAAAAGTCGTTGCTTATCGGCATCATTAGCCACCTCATTCGGCGCATAACGTGACAACTGAGCAAACTTGTCTCTATACTCCGCTACAGGCATAGATCCCTGTGTCAAATTGCGGAATTCCTTTGCCTTCAGTGCTATCACTCCCTCTGGTATATGGTAGGACCTAAAACTCTCTGTAAACTCCACCAAGTAATGGCGGGAGCATTGGCAGGACGGCCATACTGATATGAATCCCACCAGTCTTGAGCTGCTCCTTGAAGTTGTCCCGAAGCAAACAACACCTTCTGTTGATCATTACACTGAGCAATGTTGAGCTGCTTCTCCACCGCACGAAGCCAATCATCAGCTTCCAATGGATCAGTGGCATGAGTGAACACTGGGGGATGACCCTTCAAAAATTCACCACGCTTATCACGCGCAGGTGCTCCTCCAACTGGCTGATTTTGCTGATTGTTCACCAGAGCCTCCATCAACTGTGTCTGTATTGCCAAAAGCTCATGAATAGTAGGTGGTGGACCAACTCCACAACCATGGCCTCGACCTCATCCTCTTCCAGACATCTGTCATCCAATACAATATCAAATCTTAGAGATTACCACATTATAGACAATTCTAGAGATAGAGAATAGAATCTGTTAACCTTCTGGACATATCCCAATTTTAGTGGTTCGGTAAAACAGACCTATCTCGAGTTACAGATATCCAGTAGGGGTGTAATTTATACAGTTGGAAAGATAATGAAATTATATACAACTTTTATTTAACTCACACTTCTAGATTCTGTCATGAAATTAACCAAAAACAGGACACAACAGAAACTGTTTCTGATTTCCAGACTGCACAGTAACTTCATCTTGTAACGATTATATCTCATGATCCAAAACATATAAAAAGGTGATTCTAGAGGCATTGGAAATGTACATGGGTCTAGTTACTCTCATAAAAATTTCAGAATTTTTCGCTGAACAGTTAATTTCAAGCATAAAAGGAAAGACAGACTGCTCCAGAAAGGACAGAAGAGAGAGAAAGGTTAACCAAACTAAACTATTTATTTATCACACTAAAACTTAGTATTCTTTAATTAGGAACTTTTGTAGACAAACCCACAAAGCTCCAGCACTCATTACATGGAAAAACCAACCCACACATAGGCACAATAATAACTCAACTAACCACACAAAGTTCACACGACACCACAAAACTCAACTTAACTCGACACTACTCGTACTATCGTTTTATTACATAAATGGTATTCCACCTCCTAGGGACGGGCTTGATGTTCATGATAGTCATAGATCGCCTCCATGCCTTGGTCAATCCTTAGACCATCTATCACCTCTTGGTACCTCTTGACGTCTTTTCCCAAAGCTTTAACTAGGGCTACCAACCGACGATTCATCACCATCATGTCATGACCAAAATCCACCATGACTCGAGGAATTAATTCCAAATTCCTAGGGTTCATCATTACCCATCCTTGCTCAGGGTCTCCATGGGGAAAATAGCGATATTGATCATCTTGCATAACCTCATAGCGGAGGTGACGAAGTCCCAAGCATGCTTCAAAGGCTGCATCTTCTATGCCATCTTCTATAGTGGCATGACGACCACTATGGGAAAAACACCTGTCCAGCAAATAAGTATCCATCTCTTCGTTCTTAACGAAGATACGCACATTGCACTTCCAATAAGTAGCTTCCAAAGGATGCTTATGCTCCCAGCAAACATACTCAAACGCAGGATCCCAATCTGTGAAGTAGGCACTAAGCATGCCAACCAGTCGGTGGTGTGAAGGAGTGTCATGGCTTGACTTGTGATGGATCTTTGTAATCCAACCTATAGGAAGGGGCGGCACACCAACTTCAGCGGAACCATCTTTTGGAGGCGACGGGGGCTGTTCTCCATCTTGGGCAAGCTCAACATCTTTATCATCACTCAAATAGATAACCTCCTCTTTAGGTTCAAGTTCTTCTTGGGGCAAAACTGGTTCTGGCGCCTGATCTGGTGATGGTGGCGGGGTTGGTGTAGTGTCTTCTGGTTCCTCCTGAGGCTCTTCTGGTTCATATAGGTAACGGGGTGGATAGTAGCCTCCAGTGGTGATACGGGCAGTCTTGCGGGCACGAGGCATCTACAGAATTTAGGCCAAGAGTAAGTTGGAATAGAAGCAATATTTTCATAATAGAATGAGGCGAAAGGAGCATAACAATTTAGCAATTATCAAGAGTAAGGTGATAAGCATGAAACAAGTGAAGAAAAGAGAACTAAGACGACCATTACTAACTAGGCTTGCATCCTACAGTCAACATAGCTCTGATACCAATCTGTCACACCTATTTTTAAGGAACAAATGGAATGCATAATCTTATGTGCGCCCATAGATCAATCACACATAAGATGATAAATATAAATAGTATCATCACAAATGTTTATTACATAACGAATAATATCATAGAGTCTTCACGTAATTAAGCGGAAACATAGAATAGTTCTTGTGGTGGCTAGCTCCATAGCATAGGGACGTCAACTGGTTGACCACAAGTCTAGTAATCTTCAGGGAAGTAGTAGTAGTAATCACTATTTGCACATTCGGGAGTCCATCCTGTGGTGTGGAGGAATGCAAGGGTGAGCACAAAAGTACTCAACAAGTGTAACATGGGGTTCATGAAGCTCAAGTAGGATAGACACTATTTCAACTGCATGTAGCTTTTAGTTGATCATATTTTAAGCAATTGAGTAGCATCAAATAGGTGATGTTCCCATAATAAACACATGATCATGTAAAGAGAATAATGAATAGCAAGAACAAGTAAATTAATAGTGAACTCTATTCCATAAGGGTCCAAGGCCACTCGTGACCATGAGCACGGCTGATATACCGGTTTTACACTCTACAGAGGTTGTACACTTTCACTGTGAGTCGCGATCCCCAAAAGTCCGAGGTCATGACTCCCCATTGGACAGTTAAGTTTCACTATGAAGTCATTCCAAGGTTCGTCTAACAAGTTAGGGCCACTAGGTTTCTGTGGCCTGCAAATGTAGAGCCCCCCTTCCGTATGGTACAATGACACGCAGCCTATACTCATAAGGACAGGAGCCGCACTACACCCAACCCGGAACACAACCCCTCTTGCGCCTTAAAGGTAAACACTAACATGCTAGAAAAGGTCCTCTTATATGACTAAAGCCAGAGCCATGTAGCCCTCACTGTTGTACTATAAGTCCCGGATGTTCGCTTACGGATAAGTCCTTACGGAGAGGAATCTAGAGAAAACTCTAGCCCTCTTGTTCCCTGTTGCTAAAAATCATCTTTTAGTGTTATTGCATATATCATTAGTCAAATTACAAGATCATTGTTTATGTGAGCACTAGCCACTACCCAATGCCATAACCATAGGATTCAAGGAACAAGATCAATACTAAGGCATCCTTAACAAGGAGACACAGCATGAATTAAGTGAATTAAAGTGAGTAGGTAACAAGGATAATCCCATGCTATACTTGCCTTGATCTAGCTGATCCTGTTGATCCGGTTCGTAATAGTACTCTTGATCACCAACGAACTGATCACCGTCTATTCTCGATTAACACATCAACAACAATCATCCAAGAGCAATCATGCAAAGCAAACAAAGCTACAATTAGAACAGTACACCAACAGTAGAAAAATAAAATGAAAAGTATGTAAAACAAATCTAGATCGCACTAGGATCACACAGACGCGAATTGCACGTAAATTGGAGCTAAAACGGAAAAGTTATGATTTAAACGAGATTTACTTTATTAAAGTAATAGATTAAATCTAATCTCAAAATTGAAAAGTGGAAAACCTACTAAACAGTAGCACTAACAAGTAGAGTATGAAATTATGAACCTAACGCAACTTGAATGGGTCAAATCGGAGTTAAAACGGAGATTTTATGACCAAAACAAATTTAGTGGCAAAACTGTAAATACCAGAAAACGTATTTTTGAATTACCGAGAAGACATACGTTTTTAAAACAAAGAAACGTAATTTGGGAATTACGCCAAGGACCGCGGGTTAAGCCTTAAAGAAATCCAGGGTCTCTTTAGCAAAACATCAAGCGAAGGGGTATCCTGAGATCTGAGCCGTTGGATTAGAATCGGACGGCCGAGATTGAATGAAGGGAGAGAGAGAAGAGGGGATTTCGGCCACCAACAGTGACCGGCGGCGGAAATCCGGCCGGTGGTGAGCAATTGCTCGTCGGCGTTGCGCAATCCGGTGACATGGTGCATGATTTGACAAACGGTCTTCATCGGGAGATAGAAGAGATGAACGCGAGCTCACCTGAGGTGAAAACGGAGGCGAGAACGGGCGGTGGACGACGTGCAACCTCCAATGGCAGGTGGCAGACCCCTATGCATGGTAGTATGAGCAAATAAGCAACTCTGGTGATATTTGAAGGAGAAAAAGGGTTTGGCAACTTCAAAAGAACGACCTGAACCCGTCGAAAGCTCACGGAGACGACCGAGTCGGCGAGTTCGTTGTTCTACTCCCGAGCTCAAGCGGCGGCTTCTCGATTATGGCTGCGAGAGCTAGGCTTTGAGGCGTGGCTCGCGGCTAAGGTTGAGATGGAGGCGGTGGAGGCGCAGCCGCTATTTAAGAGGGCTCGACAATGTGCCGGGCAAGGCAAAGGGGAATCGGGGCGGCGTCGGACTCCATGGTCGGGTGTCCGGCTCGGTTACGAGCGGGAGGTGGAAGAGACCGCTTACATGCGGCCCTGGCGTGTCATAGAGACAAAAGAGAGGTGGGGCGTGGCAGCTTGTAGCAGCAGCTAGTTGGGCCAGCCAAGAGAAAAGAAGAAGCTCGCTGGCTTCAGCCCAATCAAGAAAATAAGGCACGGCTGGGCCAAAGGGAGAGAGGAGGGAAGCTGGGCTTTTGGCCCGAAGCTGAGAAGGAGAATATTTCTATTTCCTTTTCTTTTTCTAATACTTCAAATACATTTTCAAATGATTTTTGAAATAATTCTCTTCTTGAAATAAAAACCAATCAACACAAATAATAATATGCAGCGGCATGTATGCACAAACACGTATCTAACCTTATATTTGATTTTATTTATTAAAAATTATTATTTCACTAAGTTTCCATGCACACATAAATGCATAACTAAATCAAATTCTTCTATTTAAAAATATTCAAAAATTTAGGGTGTTACAATAGCCCTCACAACTTTACTATCAATCCCGGTTATCACTTACAGGTAAGTCCTTACGGAGAGTAACTAGAGCAACAATATAACCCCTTGCTCTAGCCCCCATTCAACAGTAATAAAATCATCTTAATGGTTGGTTGCTTAATCCATTAATCAAATTACAAGATCATTGTTCATAATTAAGAACTAGCAATAGCTACCCAAATGCATATCCCATAGGTGACAAGGAAACAACATATCAATAGCTAAATTATAATCTTTATGGTTGTCAAGGAGGACACATGCATATGTATGATAATTTCAATGAATAGGACAACAAGGATGGTCCCATGTTATACTTACCTTGATCAAAGCTTTTCTATTGATATTGCTGGTCTAGCTCAAAATAATACTCCTGATCGTCAAAAAACTGCTCACCGTCTATACTCAATCACCAAGCATCAACACACAATCATCCGAGCAATCATACACGAAGCAAACAAAGAGACATAGTTAGAACAGTACACCAACAGTAGCAAAACAGCATAAAAAGTTTGTAAAATCCTTCTACACGTTACTACGATCACACAGACGTAAAGATCACGAAATTCGGATTCAAAACGTGAAAGTTATGAATTTTCTAAGATTTCCTATAGATAAATAATTACTTTAATATAAGCTCAAAATTTAAATGTTACAAACATACTATATAGTAACACCAACATGTAGAGCTCGCAAATATGAACCTAACACAACTTGAACGGGTCAAATCGGAGTTAAAACGAGCAAGATACAAGCATTTGAATACAGTGGCAAAGTTGTAATTAAATAGAACTTCAATTTCGATTTAGAATAAATAAAATTTCAGACTTTATTCTGAACCGAGGACGACGGCTTCAAAATCAATAAAATGCAGGGGCTCTTTAACAATTGTGACTAGCGAAGAGGTATCAGCTGATCTGATCCGCTGGATCAGTTTTTGACGGCCCAGATTAAATCAAGAAGGGGAAGGACGCCAGCGGTGAGCCGAGCGGCCACACCATGGCCGGAACTTCACCGGATTCATGATTTCGGTGCTGCAGTGCACTATTCAATGAACCGCTAGCACTCGAAGCAGGAGACGGTGAACATGATCTCACCTATGAAGAAAACGGAGGCGCGAGTGGCACGGAGACGATGCTCAGCACAGGATGGTGGGCGGTGGTGCTCTGCAATCGTCGGCACTACGATATGAGCACCTCAAAACAAAAATTAGATGGAACAGAAGCTTGAGGACTTCAGAAAACCATCGCTAAGCTCATCGATTTACTTACCGCGTTGATTGAAACGGCAACCGACGAAAACCTAGCAACAGCGGCGTTAGGTTTTGCGGTGGCTCGACTCGAGCGAAGCTTCGACTTGCGATTTAGGTGAAAAGGAAGGAGGCAGGCTCAGGGCTGACTTATAAAGGGTTAGGGCATGGCATGCACACCCGAATCCCATGAAATCGGAGACGGTGCAGACGATTTGACTCGGGCGGATCCAAGTCGAACATGAAGCAGGGGAGGAAGACACTGCCGCGTGGGCCCGGCGTGGCAATGAGACATAAGAGGGAAGGTGCGGTTTAGCACCTAGGCCGCCTGCCCAACTGGGCCTAAGCGCGCGAGAGAGAAGGAGCCCAAGAGGAAAACGAGCGGCCTTCTGACTGGGCTATGGCGGGGCAAGCCAGTGGGCTGGCTAGCTACCAGGCCGAAAGCTAGGGAGAAGAGAGAAGTCCCACACTTCTAATTTTCCAACTTTTTAAAAGAATACATTTTCAAATCAACTTTGAATCGGTTAAATTTTAGACAAAACCACTTCATACAGTAAAATAAATTCACCAGCATGTATGCATAAACATGTTCCTAGCCTTATATTGCATTTAAATTTTATGAAAGTGTTATTTCTTTATATTAAATATGCACAATCAATTGCATAATTAAATCAATTTTGGCTATTTTCAATTCAAGCAAGTTTTGGGTGTTACAACGTTTTTGGATGGCATTGCTAGGATACACCAATTATAGTGATGATGTTAAGAAACGCCAACAAGCATTTCTGGCGCCGTTGCCGGGGATAGATTTTATATCTATTCTAAGTAACGACATTAAGAAATGTCAACAAGCATTTCTAGTGCCGTTGCCAAGGACAGTTGTCGTAGTTATCTCTAAACCTGGTTTGCTCGTGTATCTTTGAGTGTTATCATGAAAAAGAAAAAAATATTTTTTGTTATTTATCATCTATTCATGAAACCCAGTCAAAAAACCCTTAGGATGAGCTACCGCCATTGAAGCCAATCATAGCTTCTGGTTACAAGCTTCGTCCTAGTTTTGGAGGTCAAGCTTATGACCATAAAGTAAGCATTGCCGAGAGATACCCCGGACTATCTTAAAAAAAGAGAGATTAAAAAAAACAATTTTGATTAATAAAAGCAAGAATATGTTTTCAAGTTAGTATGCACCCTCAGCTATTCTTGGTCGCTAACCATTTTAGGAGGAGATTAAGAAGAACAAAGGACATACAATATCAGAGGACATAAGAGCTGCATCAAATAAACATCTTGACATCTTGATGACTTTTGTGAGATCAATCCAGACTCCGCACACTTGACTTTCACACAAAAGTCCAATTGTGGGGAGGATGGTGAGAATCTCACCATGAGGCCATCTTGGTTAAAAGGAAAAAATGATGTTAGCTCTACCTTGCTGAAAAAAGGGAAAGAAAGAAAAAAAAATTTGGAAGTCTTGCTCAACGGACGATAAACGATGGGTCCTTCGCCGAAGGTAAATCGGTAGTTATCTCATATTTAATTTTGTAATGCATTCTTATTTTTCAAATTGCATATTAGAAGAACAAAATCATAGTCATGCATTTAAAATTCATAATCATGCATTTGAAAATTTGAAAAAAAATGTTCATCAACTCCTTTACTCATGCTTATCAGTATTTGAATATACAAATTCATGTTTCTCTTGTTTATGAAGTATGCTCTGGTTTGGGTATATTTACATGGACCCATGTGGTATATCCATAAGCATTTCAAATTAAGCATGGTGCTTAGGTTGAAAAAAAAGCTTTCTTTAATCAAAATTTAACATGGTGTTAGATTCTGGTTAATGAATTTGGAGTATTGCTTTCATAAACAATAGAAATAATCCATGCTGGTGATAGATCAAGGCTAAGAATCTTTTGCAAACTTTTACTATAGCCTTGCTAGAGTAAAAGTTTTAATAAAGTTGGATGAACAAATAAAAATAAAACCTAAAAAAATATATATTATAAAATGCATCATCATCACAAAAATTCAAATTCCATCTCGAGTGACGACAATAAAAGCTACACTACTCACAAAATTCAAATTCAAATTGTGAGCCATGGTAAGTTTGATTCAAAAGGTGAGGAAGTCTTGCTCATAGACTTTAAATTTGATGAGCAACTATCTTTTTATTCTTGCATTCCACTGCAAGTTTGCTTTGAATAAGTCATGCATCCACTCCATTTTGAGTTTTTGCATATCAAATCCACAACATGTTTAAATTTCATGCATATATCCATATTGCTTGCATTTAAAAAAATAATAAACAAATAAATAATATTCCTCACCATGATCATTCTCTATCTCCATTTGAATAAATCTCCATATGCTTTCATGATACCTTGGTCTACCATAGTATGCTTAGGTTTGGAGTATCTGTAAAATACCTTTTTAAGTTAAGCATGGTGCTTAGTTTAAAGAATGTTTTTCTCATACCAAATCAGACATGGTGTCTAGTTTGCTTTTTTGAAACAAGAGGTGTGATAATCTTACTTCCAAAAGCTTTTTAAAGTAAGCATGGTGCTTAGTTTAAACTGCTTTCCTAGATCAATTTAGGCATGGTGTCTAGTTGGATCCTTGAACCAAAGGTATGCCCTAGTACACATTGGCTATTTTGGACTAACCCTTGCAGAAAACTTTCAAATTCAATTCGGATAAGTCAAGAGATGAATTCACATTGAAGATGAGCAAGGCATAAGTTGAACTCCAAATGACTTTGCGCAAAAAGACACGAATCATTCATCCTAGATGGAATAGAGGTAAGCATCAACTTTTATCCACCTTATATTTTGTTGCAAGTCACCTTTGCCTTGTACCATGTTAGAGTGCAGCCAACACATAAAAAATGATGATAAACCAAAAACTATGCTAAAGTAATCTAAAAGAAACATCTTTTCTTTAGTATATATTAAAAAACTTACCTTAATGATGGAATACACATGTTTGAGTTTCAATTTTGCTCGATACATCCTAATAACTCAACAAGTCATATTCATAACATCTTTATTTCATGGTCTGAATAAAATGAACTCATCTTTCTAATTCCATCACCAATGTTATAAACAATGCACGTCATGTCAACTTGAATATATTAAACGTGCCCAAGGTTAGAGAAGAATGAACAAAGTTTTGGTTATGTTGGTGTTTTTCCACCAACAGAGCCTATGCACTTGATCTCTACCTTGTCAATATAAGCAGAACACACTTCGAATCAAGTGTGGCGGAGTCAATCGTCTAAATCCACCACCACACCGGCAACTGAGAAGAAGGTGTGGAGGCTCGAGGAGACATCCGTACTCACTCCCCCGAGTACGGACAACCCTTCATCAAGCAAGCAATGAAGGGGGAGACAGCCCTGTTTATAGGACTTAAAAATATGAACCCTCGCCGCAGGTGAACGGTAGTTACCCTTTTTATTTTTTTGTATTAAATAAAACATTACTAGTGTAGTAATGATAAAACATAAAAACAATAAAAATATTTATTACTTTCTCAAAACTAAAACTTCATTCATATACAACCATCTACCTTGGGGGAGTGATGGTTGATCCATCACCACCCCATAGGTTCATAATGCAAGCATGTTGCTTGGATTATTCAATCTACTTTGATCATGCTAAGCTCTTAGTCTGATCATAGAGTTAGAATTGGTGGCATATGACATGGAAACAAAACATATTTCAAAAACATGATAAAATTTGGTTACTCTTCTAAGTCTTATATAAAGCATGTTTTAGCTTGGAGCATGATTTAATCATCATGTCTTCATAGGCCTTTTAATCTAACATATGCAATGGTTGAAATGCCTACCTTGATTAAATTTCAAATTTGATCATTGTCCTAAAAACTTGCTAAGTATAAAACTTTGAATGATTAACCAGACCAAAAATATTTAGTGCTTTAAATAAATTCTTGCCTATACTAGTAAACTTTGGTTTGAAAATATGGTTCTTGCATAATCATGTTTTTATAGATGTTGACGGTCCTTAAGTACCAAATATAGTTATCAAATAAATAAAGAAAAGGATCCAAATGCAACCAACACCTAGACTTAGGGTTTTATCTGACAGAATTCCACGAGTTTTGGTGTTTGTCTGTTTCTGCAGGGGGTTATCAGAAAATACGGAGGAAAGGCCCACACGTCGGGTTTACATAGAGATAATAACGTGTTCACCGATTTTCTATCATCTAGAAGACTCTAGAAGCCACGAAATCGAACGGGAGGCCGAACGGGCCCGGAGGCAGGGCGCCCGCCCTGCTCCCTAGGGCGCCCGCCTTGGCCTGAGAGCCAATCAGGCTCCGTCTCGCGGATTATGCTCCACCGACCTAAGGGATCAAGGAAAATCGTGCGATTAATGTCGGTTTGATCTGACGGCCCACGTTCACTTGAGGGGGCTATATAAGCAGGACCCCTGGCCCCTGGAGGAGGCACTCCCTCATTCTCAATTCTTCAAACCCTAATCTCAGGAGGAGAGTCTCTGATCAAGCCCTAGAGCCACCACATCAACTAGATCTCTAGTATAGCATAGCTACATAGGATTAGAACTAGAAGGAGTCAATCTTCGATTGGTTTCCGGATCTGTCAAGAGGATTCTTGGTAATTCCTTTACAGTTCTTCATTGTTCATCTTTGTTCTTCAATATTATGAATACAACTTTGTTCTATTTCAATATATTGATTATGACTATGCTCTACTCGTTTATGTTTGTGATTATATTGTTCTTAGTTTATCGTAGTTATACGCTTGGCTTAGTTAGATTGGAATTATATACATGTTTAGGATCGTATAGCGTTTATCCATCGGATCCATGGGTAAATGATAAATATTGTGTAGGCGTGGTGCTTAGATCATATTTATCTGCGATTGCACCTTATATGCCGGATCGTGGGGTGGTCCGCGATGGTGACAGCTTCGTTGGTTCTTATATAGTCCCCCTCCCGTGTGTAAGGCAGGCAGAGCAACATTATTACGGGGGAGTGATTGCTATGTTTCTCATCTTCCTTGATAATATCACTATGCATGGGCGTAGTCCTTTCTCGCAATGACTGCCAAGTGTACTTGCACTAACGATGATATGCTAGACTTTATAGTTAAGAATAACTTAGGAAATATCCTTGTAGTTCTTCCTAATACCATGCTAATGACTTGCTAGAATATCTGTTGAGGTGCTTATCATTATTATATGTGGCTAGCTGATCAGATTAATTATCTTTGTCACCATTCATACTTTATCTATATTTTATGTGACACTTACCCCTGTATGCAAAGAGATAGATGAATGCTCTCACTTATACATGCAATGATTGATACTCATTCCTATATTCCATTCCATAATCAACATTGATGTTAGTAATCCCTTCCCAGTGGTAAAAATATAAATAACGATACCTGGAATACTTCTCGGTTAAAATACTACATCGGTATTAATCTGTGCGCTTGCAGATCTTATTTATTATTTATTTAGAAGAGCAGTTGCATATTTCAATACTGCGTCTCTCATGTCATGCTGGGGATGACAACTTGGCTTAAGTGGCATGAGGGATAGGTTCGGCATTTTTGGCGCCGTTATCAGAATTAGAAAACTAAGTCTACTTTTGGTAATGACGTTAAGAATGCCCAACAATTGACTTCTCAAATTAAGCATGGTGCTTAGATCGATTAGTCTACCTTAATCAAATTGAACAAATTGCTTAATTTGATTATTGTTCCAAAACTAATAAGTATAAGATGAGCTTAAAACATAAAAATTCATAAATAAATAAAATACATACCTCGAAGTCTTCATCAAGCAGCCTCGACTTTGAGTTAGCTTGGGGGAGGGCCCCACTCAGCTATGGTTGCATTGCATATTTATTTTCTGTTTTCATATTTGTTTACCTCATGCATAGAAAAGTAAAATAAAAATATTAATAATAATAATATTAGCAATAATATAAATAAAATAAATAAAACAACTCCACTCCATACATATGTGTTGTAGAAATGTTGATTCCATCCTTGTTGAAATGATTAATAGTTGCTCTGCCTTATATTTAATAGTATGCCTAGCTTATAGCTTAGCTTTCTCCAAAGTTTGAGTTTATTGGCTTAAATTATGTTTACTCTGAAAACCTAAATCTTGCGGGTAGCAAGTGCTTAATCTAGTCTAAGTAATTGCCTGACATGATATAGAGAAATAGACCTTGCTATGACTTTGTTCCTAAGAAAGACTTGTCATCCGGAGATTTCATTTTCAAAACTTAAAATAAAAATTCCTCAATGATCAAAATTCCTATCAAATCCATATGACACATTTCATATACAAAACCTTAGTCATATGCTGCTTGCATTTATGGTGAGCTTTGTCAAATTGTTGCGACCAATGTTGAGATTATTTTCAAGCACCCATGATCAAGATTCACGTACACTTTATAAAAATAAAACTCTATGTCAAAACTTTTCTTCCAAAAGTGGTCAAAGAGAGCTTGGGCTATATATAAAAAGATGCCATGCCAAAGAAGCATGAGCCAATAAAAGATGCTGTACCAAAAAGGTATGTGCCAAAAAAAGAGAGAAAACAATGGGTACTTAGATGCCCGCTAAAAAGAGAGACAAAAATGGGTACAAAAGTACCTGCAAAAAGTGAGAATAAAATATAGCCCAAGTTTTTGAAGATCTCAAAAGAAGAAAAGTATGACACAAGAGTTCATGAAAATACAAAAATATTCACTTACACAATCTTGATCAAAGTGTATGACTAGTTTCTCCTACGGTCTGGTTTTTGACTTAGCAACATGACATGATGCAAGTGGGCCACTTTCATCCACACTAAGATCCACAAAAGCCTATATAGATGGTAGGATGAAAGAAAGGCATAAGTCAAAAGCCTTTGGTGAGGAATACATGTACACTTTGAGCGATTGAGTGTGTCATTTGAGGAACAACATTTATCATATAAAACTTTCAAAACCTCCGGAATGATAGTCAATCGGAAGAACAAATGATAAGCAGCTCTATTTATCTATTCTGTCTTGCAACTACCCTAGACTAGAGAAGCCAAAAAGCTCCACAAGATGTGAGGTAATATATGGGTAAGCAAGAAAGCTAATTCATTCAAATTACGGTAGAAAACTTTGCTATTAACTATGCATATTTGAAATGTAATTGGCATTGTAGCAACTCCTGATCAACAACCAACGTCTTAGCTTTTTGCTCGAGGACGAGCAAAGGGTAAGCTTGGGGGAGTTTGTTAGCGATCGTTATTGACAAATATTTACCACCAACATACAACAAAAAAGGAGGAAATAAACATTAATACACACATATACATGTAATAATGCCTTGTTTCCACTTGTACCCTAGAATTATCAGAAATACAGGAATATGAGTTGGAAATAGGTGAAACAGAAAAGAAACTATGCTTTTCCAGAAGCATAAAGGGAGAGAGGAGAGGAGCAGGCCAACCCAACTCAGAATCAGGCCAAGCCCACCTTGCCACGCTGCTACTGGGCCAGAGGAGGAGCTTCTGGATGAAGATGAGCAGGAATATGCTTTTTAGGAAAGCGTATTGGAGGGAGAGAGAGAAGCAGGCCACCCTGGAGAAGAACTGGGATGAGCACACCATAGCACAAGCATCCAGGCCTAGTAGGGAAGTGACTGAGCGAAGACGGGGCCGAGGGGTGCCGGCCCTGGCACGCGCGCTAGGGGCACGGCCGCGCCCTCCCCAGCACTGCTCGAGCCCAACCACCTCCCACCGACAGCATTTAATGCACTCAGGTTGGTGTGGGGGTGGGTTCGCTAAACCTAGACTCCAAGAGGCTGGCCACTGCTGCTATATAAGGAGGGGCAACCCCCTAACACAAATCATCTCATCTAATCACATCATCACCATGTCATCTCATACACCAAGTAGCCTTTACCTCTCTCTCCCTCTCTCTTTCTCCCTCTCTCTTCCCTCCTCAATCCATACACTCAAGTATACACACTTGAGCAAGAGAGAGGAAGAGTCTCAAGTCCTAGCTTCTAGCTAGATGTAGTGATGGGGAGTGAGTGAGGGCAAGAGGAGGAGAAGGGCAGAATTGTCCACCCCTCCTCCTAAGTGCGCGGCTCCCGCAGTCCGCCGAGTAGTCAGAGTGCCGGACATGTCGGCACCTACTATCCTTGTACCTCGACGACCGGATTACCACTTGCGGTAAGAAAGTCATGATATTCCTTTGGCTTTACTCCTTAAGTGATTTATCGTTTATCGTTATGCTTTGCGGGTTCGTCGTTCGTTGTTGACAATGGTTATATACCATAAAAAGGGTTAAAATAAATATATAAAGGGCTAATAAATGATCACCAACATAGGTTTAGGGTGTCAACTAACGAATTCCATGAGTTTTGGTGAATCTATATTTTGCAGGGGGTTATCAGAATAATTCAGGAATTGATATCTTCCACGAGAAGGAACCCATGTCAATCGACCTAATCTCCACGTCACGAATACGCAAGAGGCTTCTAGAGGACACCAGAGGACTCCACGAGGAGGGCCACCATGAGGCGCCGCCAGGTGGGGCCAACCGGCCTTAGCCCTAGGCCGACCGGCCCCTGGCCACCGCCCCTCGGCTCCTTCCTTTGCAAGCTACTTCAACCGCCTCCAAGGATGCATCCTAACCCTACGTGAAGGTCGGTTTGATCCAAGGGCCACGGTTCCATGCTCTGGGCTATATAAACGAGGCCCCAGATCCCCCTTCAAAGGGGAATTCATTCAATCAATCATCAACCAGAAAGCAGAAGACCAACCAGCAACTCTCATCTCCTTAGAGCTCCATTAGATCCAGGCATAGCTAGATTAGAATTAGAAGTAGAGGAGTCAAGCAGCCTTGGGCTCCAGATCTAGTCAAGAAGAGCTTGGTAAATCCAGTTCTTCTCTCTTGTATCAACAATGTTCTTCAGATATTCATCTAGTTCATCAGTTCTTCTAGTTCTTAATCTAGTTCATGTTCTAGTTCTTCATTTTCTAATTGTTTATGTTCTAGTTCGTAATTGTTCTAGTTTATCATTGTCTAGTTCTAGTTCATTGTTCTTGATCATTATTCTTGATACATTACATATGATTTTGTTCTTAATCTATATTATATCCTTGATTATTATGAGATTAGTCTGCGTTGATTATATATTTGGCATAGATAGTTTATCATTATGTTTATACATATGTTTGCAAAGCACTCACCTTATTGAGTCATGGGTGGGTGGCCAACATTGTGTAAGTGTGGTACTTATACACTGTTTACCTGCAACTGCACTCTATACTCCGGGCATGTGGTAGATCGCGGGTGTGACATTCCTGTTGAGTCCTTTGTAGTCCACTCCCTAAGTGTAGAACTTAGTAGAACGCAGTCTCATTACTTAGTTGTTACTCTGTTTCTCAGCTTTGTAATGGAGATGTTCCTTGTTTATGGATATGAGATAACCTAGCCAATGATTGCCTGATATAATTGCACTAATCAATGTAGATTAAGACTAATAGTTAATGGATTACTTAGGAGTTATTCTCTTACTTTATATTCTAATCAATGACTTGCCATAGTAGTACTACTCTAAGAAATATCATTTGAATGGTCTGATTATCATATATTTTTATCTCTTTTTATTTGATTGATTCCTGTTTGAGAGTAAAGGATAGTGATTTTGAATATTCATATCACATGTGTAGAGTAGCCTTTAATTAATATGTGACCCTCTGTTTGTTCTCCTTTGATTAAATATAAATAATGATACCTAGGATAAACTTGGCTGGAATGCTGCAATGGTGTATTTATCTGTGCGCTTGCAGATATATACTTTAATATCTTTATATAGTTAAGTGGCATGAGTACAATATAATCACACTCTTGGTGTCATGTTGGGAATGACAACCTAACACGAGTGATGCTAAGAAGTGTCAATAAGCATTTCTGGTGCCGTTGCCGGGGAGGCAACGGAATGGCACACAAAGTTAGAAAACATTCATAAGAGTATAAACCCACTTCCACATCTAGGAACACTCTTACACATGTGATATTCGAATTACATCACTTGATCCTTTACTCTAACAGGCTCACCCTGTCTTTTGTCTATTTTTTTGATCTTATGCAAGGTGATGTATGACTGGTTTCGAACTCCCGACAAACTACGTTGAGAACCCCGAAGCTCTAATCAGAAGAACAAGAGCAAAGCTCAAGAAGGCTCCAACCACTTCGTCTGAGATCAACCAATTGAGAAGAAGCTTAACACCAGACTTTGAAGCCATGGCTGACCGATCACTCCGTGAATTCTCCGCTCCAACCATTGCTAACATCAGGACTGGACCGACAGTAAATGTGGGAGATAACGGATTTGAGCTCAAGCCTGCTTTGATCAGCATGGTGCAAGCAAACCAGTTTTGTGGAAAAGCACATGAAGATGCGAGTGCTCATCTCCAACACTTTATGGAGATTTGTAGCACCTTCACCATCAAGGGAGTCGCAAGAGACGCCATATTGCTCCGCTTGTTCCCTTTCTCACTCCTGGGAAAAGCAAAGCAATGGTTTTATGCCAACAAGGACAAGAATACCACATGGTCGATCTATGCTACTGCTTTTCTAGCAAAATTCTTTCCAGTGGGGAAGACAAATGCTCTACGTGCGAAGATTTCAACCTTCCCTCAACAACATGATGAATCAATCCCTGAAGCCTGGGAACGCTTTCAAGATTACATATCAGAATGCCCTCACCATGGAATGGAGAATTGGCTACTCATGCAGACATTCTACCATGGGCTCACTTCTAGTACTCGTGAGAATGTGGATGCAGCTGCTGGAGGATCATTCTTATTGCTCAACATCACTGAAGCAACCACTCTGATTGAGAAGATGGCCTCTAATCAAGGATGGAACGAGGAACACACTCAACCTCGTAAGAGAGGAGGAGAAATGCATCAACTAAAGGAAGTAAACATACTATTTGCCAATATAGACCTGCTCATGAAGAAGTTCGATGAACGCACCACTGAGAAGAACGAAGTCACGCACATCCACGATTCTCGCATGACCTATGAAGAGTGTGGAGGCACTGGCCACTTAGGGAGCAACTGCCCTGAGATTCAAGAGGATGTGAACTACATCAACAACAACTTCAACAATCGTCCTCAACAAAATCAAGGATGGAATCAGCAATCAAGGCCTAATTACTCAGGTAACTACTCAGGTAACTACCAAGGTAATCTTAATAATAAGTTTTAATCAACCACCCTTGAGAGAAATAATTTCTAATCAGAATAAAGTTATTGATACTATGTCTAGAAAGATAGCTTCTGAAAGCATCTAGGCCCCGAGAGTTGGTTTCGGCAATTGATGACAACGCTTTATTACCATGACTAACGTGTGTTTTGTAGAAACTTTGGTAAGTTAGGTCATGGGGTTGATAACTGCTTTGGGCACTATGGTATTCATGCCCTTTGATGGAAATTGTTTCGGTTTTCAAAGGATTGACGTCAAGATTACGGACGGTTAGTTCCGGATGTCAAGGCGTTGAGTTACATTCGGAATAGTCGTTAGGATCTTCGCTTTTTCCTTTGGCCGTACTATAAAGGGGGGCATGAGCGAGTAGCTTGACCTAGGTGAGTCTTGTGTTTAGGTGTGGTGCACACTTGTCAAACTTAGCACAAGGTAGCTCTAGTATAGCTCAAAGTTCAGTTGGAAGCAACTTGGTTCAAGTTGCGTCGCGTTTCGGAGTGTTTAGAGACGTTTTCCCTTGACCGGACGCGGTGTCTGACTTGACCGGACATGTCCGGTCAGTTCCAAACCGCTACTGCGTCTCAGCTCTGTTGACCGGACGTAGTCCTTGCGAGGACCGGACACGGTGTTCAGGCTGACACGTGTCACAGGAGGGAAATCACCTAATCGGACGCGACTGGGATGTGATCGGCGCGTCCAGTCACGTTCTAGTAAGGTACTCTGACGACCGGACGCGTCCGGTCATCACTGATCGGACGCGGTCGCGCATCAGGACAGAGTACAGTAAGCTCCCTGCACGACCGAACGCGTCCGGTCACCCTTGATTGGTGTGTCCGGTCACTCAGCCGGTATTTTAGGTTTTCGACCGTTACGATCGACTAGCACATCCGGTCACATCGACCGGCGCGTCCGGTCATCTCATATTTTACTGAGTTGGTAGGTAACGGTTGGATTTGACTGTGGGGTGTATAAATACATCCCCTCCAGCTCTTTTAGAGGTCTCTTGCTCATTTGTTCATCTGAGAAACACTTTTGAAGTGCAAGGGAGTGCAAGAGCTCTAGTGAGGGTAGTGATTTGAGAATCAAAGCTTGAGAGTCCCTCACTTGTGACTAGGGAGTAGCAAGTGTACATCCATCTTCTCATTAGGCTTGTTGTGGTCAAGTGAGAGTTCTAGCTTGTTACTCTTGGTGATCGCCATCACCTAGACGGCTTGGTGGTGATTGAGAGTTTGGTGATCATCCAACGGAGCTTGTGGATGACCCAACTCATCTTGTGAGCAGTTTTGGGCGATTCACCGCGACGGAGTGTCGAAGAATCAGCCCGTAGAGAGCACTTGATCCTTGCGCGGATCAAGAGGGAGCTACACCCTTGCGCGGGTGCTCCAACGAGGACTAGTGGGGAGTGGCAACTCTCTGATACCTCGGGAAAACATCGCCTTGTTCCTTGCCCCTTACTTTCAAGCATTTACATTCTTGTATTACTTTCATTGCTTGGTTTACTTTCCTATAATTGCTATGCTAGACTAGGATTGGAACTTAGGGTGCAAAACTTTTACCGGTAGAATCTCTAGGAACACAAGTAGGCACTAGGGGTGAATTCCGGCTTGTAGGATTTAATTCTTGCAATTAATTTTTAGAAAAGCCCAATTCACCCCCCCTCTTGGGCATCTTGATCCTTCCAATTGGTATCAGAGCAGAGTTGCTCCTAATTTAGGCTTTACCGCCTAGAGCAAGATGTCTAACGGGGAAGGACCACCTCCTACCTTTGAGGGGGATGATTTTCCATATTGGAAAATCCGAATGGAGGCGTACCTCGAAGCCATAGATGTTGGGTGTCTTAGAGCCGCAACCCAAGGGCTTCCCGCTATCAAGGATCCCGCCAACCCAAGTGGTGACGAGGAGAAGTACGACCGGTGGAATGCAAAGGCCAAAAATGCACTCTACCGGGGCTTAGGCAAGGATATCTTCAATCGTGTGCGTAATGCAAAGAACGCTCATGAATTTTGGGAAAACCTTTGTGCTCTCCATGAGGGAACTAAGAGTGAGCGTGAGGAACGCTATCATATTGCTTTAAAGAAAATCAATTCTTTTGAGATGCTTCCTAAAGAAAGCGCTAATGACATGTACACTCGATTGAATGTTCTTGTAGAGGACCTCAATGCTCTTGGGCTCACCCAAATGAGCAAATCGGATGTTGCAAGGAGGATCTTGAGTGTTCTTCCTGTTGAGAAGTATGGTCACATTGTCACCGTGCTTCATCAAAGTGATCTCTCCACCGCAACACCGACACAAGTATTGGGGAAGATCAATGCACATGAGATGTACATGCACATCACTCCGGATGAGGGCTCATCATCTTCCAAGAAGAAGGACTTGGCCTTCAAAGCTAGCCATGACAAGAAGAAGAAGAAGGGCCAAGCCATGATGGTGCAAGAAAGCTCAAGTGAAAGTGATATTGATGATGCATCACTTGCACTCATGGTGAAGAAGACCACCAAGATGCTAAAGAAGCTCAACAAGAGTGGCATCAAGTTCGATGGCAAGAAGAAGAAATTCTTCACAAGTAGCAAAAGAAAGCCTATCTCGGAGATGGATTCCTACAATTGTGGTGAACTTGGCCACTTAGCTCATCAATGCCCTAGACCTCCAAAAGACAAGTACAAGAACAAGAATAAGGGCAAGAAGAATGATTCAAGTGATAAAGAAGAAGAGAGGAAGAAAAACAAGCCATACAAGAAGAGGGATGGCAAGAAGAAAGAGTTTCACAAGAAGAAGAAGGGAGGAAAAGCCTACATTGTTGGTGATTGGCTCACCGACATTGACTCATCATGTGAGTCCTCCGGTGATGAGAGTGATGATGAGAAAGAGAAGGTTGCCGCATTTGTAATTGGGCCATCATCTTCACCGACATCTTTGTAACGTAACCGTCCAAATTATAAGAGCACAAGTACAAAAACAATCACCGAAGCGATCAAATTCTCGCACTTGAGCCCATATAACTCCGGTAGTCCAATGAAATCATGAGGGATTTCAAACCAACCAACATACAAGCCAAGATCGTAGTGATTCAACATAACAAGTCACATGTTACAACCATTTCACAAGTAATTCAATATACATCGGAGTTCAACATAGTTATTATAACTTCAGTTAAAAAGTAGCGGAAGCAAAGTAATTTGAAACTAACATTTATCTTATTTCAAATACATGCCAGTACTAAGGTCGACTTCCAACAAAAGCATTAGAGAGAAGCTAACTCAGGAGGATCATGCCCGTGATCACACTCCGCCACTACGGCAGGAGCCAACCAACTCTTGCAGTAGCCATGATACTTCACAACCTGCAACAAGTGGGGATAAAACCTTGAGTACAAGAAGGTACTCAGCTAGACTTACCCGTCAGAAACTAGAAATAAAGTGACACCAAGGATCATGCAAGGCTGATATGAAGTGGGCTAGCTTGACAACAATTTGCATAAAAGCTTAATATGGATACGTAATCATTAATGCTTAAGCATCAAGTTAATTATCATTAACCTGTCATCTATATTAGAACCTGTACTAGAGCACTCACTTTATTAGGAGCAAACAATATTAACCATAGCAGGTATAAATTGAGGCAACCTTTCCATCGTTTCAATTTAATGGAATCTACGTTGCCGCTGCTCAAGTCAAGTGCTCACTAACCGGGAGCGACGGCGATTCGAATCGAATTCCTATCCAGCTGGAGGGGTATTTCTAACACTCACCGTGCAGACCCCTGCCAGGGTCGCACAGGCCACCTTTTCATATGATTCAGGAATCGCGGGTCTGAATGATGTCGCGACCCCAAGGGCGACACTCTGCCAGGTGATAGAGACTCTAACCCCCCCTTGGTCTCACGCCAATGTTCCCAAGCACATCCTTTCTCTCCTCCAAGAAGCAACCTACCATTCGATTCCCGGCCTGAACCATATTACTCGGCTTCGCGGTCGGAACGACTTATCCGGCCAACTAAGTGTTAGACTGCGTTCAACATGACTCAAGGACGTACAGCGGATCAGTCCTTAAACGACTCAGACGGGGATAGATCCACACCCAAGACCTCCATGCCTTGTTGCTTCACTATCGTCATCCCGCCCGGTCTCATTTCATTTTATTAACACATGGTTCCATTCCACGATAGCAAATATAGCCAACCGTGCCATATATGAATATCCCTATATCTCGCAGGTGACAGGAAATCACCTGACTTCTACCGCTTAAAGCGGGGCTAAGCATCTACTCGATCCTAGTCTATGTAGGATTCAAGGATTCATATATCTGGACAAGGAATGATATAATACAGCAAGGGTTTCCAACCAACTCCTACCACTTAATGCAACAATACTTATAACATAGATATATAATTAATTGCTTTGAAGATAGGAGCCTTATAATGCTCCGGGGCTTGCCTGGGATCCGACTCAAGTTAGAGTATATCAAATGAAACTCGCTTGGTGAGCATCCCCCAAACTAGCACTTGTCCGGTCCTTCTATCTTCGGGATAGATCCACCAACTCCATCTTCGGGTTTGGCTCCACATCAGGTCCTTCACGTGCTTCAGCTAGCGTACCTAAATGAGGTGCAACAATGCATATGGATGAATGCATAGAAGTGTAATAAACAAAGTAATCATGCAAGCATACCGAAGTTCACATAAACCCTAGAGCTAATTAACTTAATCCTCATTAAGACATAACATAGAAGAGGGCAAGCACATCAATCAAGAAACAAGTCTCACAAGATCACAGGGTACCACCCAATTATCGTCAAAGATATGAGTCACACTTTAATACCCAAGCATGACAAAGTTAATCAAAGTACTAGAACTAGAAATTGCTACCTTCTGGATATCAGACCAATAGCTGAGTAATTTAATCATAACTGGAGATCTATAACTCCAAATGACTTGCAAGAAGACATTATGAAAATATTATGAAATTATCTATATTTCATTTATAATCATCACAGCATGATTCCAAGTTTAACATGTCGAATTTACATAAACACAGCAACTGATCTAACAAGACAGAGAGCAAGCAATTCTGTACCCCAACTTTAAACAGCTATAACTCCTAAACCACATGGCCAAATGCCACAAAATTTTAACAGCAGCTAGATACATAAATTAGCTACAACTTTTGTATAAATAAGTTTCACAACAAAGCACATTATCATGAAGAACTTTGCTAAGTTCCCAGATCTGTCCAGAAACCTCATTTGCAAGAAATAATTATTAACTTATGTTGCAAACATATAATTGGACAAAACCAACTTTATCAACATGTCACACATGACTAATGAACACCAGAAAACATAGTGTCCATTCCTAAATAAATTCTTTTAATATAATTTCTTAATTTATTTAGATAATTAGGTGGAATTATGAACACCTACCAAAATTGCACAATAAATTCTACCAAAAATACAGTGGCCTACATATGCTCCCAAACGTAGGCTGTCCAAATTTCAATCCATTTGGACAAGTATATCAACCTCTAAGAAAAAGACAAATAGCTATTAAAATAAATCATGTGAGAGCAAGTAAAACCTAAAACTCAATATTTTCTGTGAACACAGGGCCATAGAATGAACCAACATCATAGAGCAACATCATAATAAGGTGATGGGACAATATTTTCTATTTTATCATTTATATATTATTTATAAGCTATTTATCAAGCCTTAAACAAGTTAAATCAATAACTAGATCATACAATAAGCAATGACCATGAAATTTATACCACAGTACATGCATATCATGACAAACCTACCATCAAAATCTCACATCATTTGGAGCATCACAACTCAGGATATAAAATGACAAGCAAAATAATATAGATTTCCTTATTTATCAAGGTCCAATCAAAACCCTAAGAAAACAGTGAACAATTAGTGTGTTTAATATTTTTCCTAGCGAGTACATGTCATCACAAAATTAACAAAACAAGAATCATCATTTTTGAAGTTCTAAAACTCTAGATATGGCTCTGCTCAAGTTGGTAAGCATTTTTGGAGCATTTTTAAGGCTTAAATAAAGACATCAGAAAATATCTACAACCTGTAACATATTATGACTCCACTGCATAGATCTTTTCCCAAGGTTTCCAAAAAGTCCCCATTTATTATTTTTAGAATTACCTAGCATGAGATATGATTTTTAGAAGATTTACAAATTCTCTGAAATTCAAAAACAGAATTACTGAAACCCTATTGAATTCGCTAGGTGTACTCGGCTATGCACCCAAAACCGCCACTGCTTAAACTGACGTGAGGGGTCCACGGTCGGTCGGGCCCGCCTCTCATATAAAAGAGGGTCACAGGGATAAAAGGCGCCGGTCCTCGTCGTCTACCTCTCGACGCCAGCAGGGAAGGCGGCCGGTGGTTCCTGATGTCGGTCGGAGAGGGCCGGCAGCGGCGGAGGGGGGTGGCTCGAGCTCCAGCTTGTCCACCCGCACCCAAGGGAGGTGGAAGAGCGACCGGAGTTGGACTGTAGCCTTCTGACCACGCGAACAGACGGAGCAGTGGCGTCCGTGCCGGCGGCGAGGTGCTCCGGTGACCGAGAGCTTGGGCAAACGCGCGCGCGGGGCGGAGCACGGCGAGGCGGAGGCGGTGACACACTCGATTGGGACGGCGGTCGAGCGCAGCAGCGGTTGGGCGGAGCTCCCTTGCTCGGCAATGGCGCGGCCGCGGCGGCGAGCTTCGGAAGCTCGAGCTGAGCGCGCGAGAAGTAGAGGAGAGGGACTAGGGGGAGCAACGATGGGCGAGAAGAAGGAATGAGGGCACACCTAAGCACTCCCTATCGTCATAGACGCGAACAGAGAAGGTGGAGAGGTCGGCAATGGCGAGGTGTACTCGGTGCATGGACGCCACGTCCATCCCTTAGGGGACATCTGTCGAGCACGTGGCGGGCTTCAGTGAGGCCATATTGGGACACCATTTTGGGCTAGCTACGGGCCGAACTGGATCATGGGCCCAAAACAAAGTCTGCTCTCCTCCTAAAGCTCTACAACTTTGATTAAGGGTGCTTGGCCATTAGGCTATTGGATTAGCAGATAATTAGTACCAAACTTGGTAGTGTCAACGATTTGACCGCGACAAGCAAACATCCAAAATTGAAGGTCAACAGTAAGTCAAATTGATGCCATACTTTTACATGCTCTTCTCCATAATGTCTACTCCAACTTTTATTAAGGGGTCAAACCAAGTCGCTTAACAAAAACTTGAGAACGCGGGATGCCAATGTCGAAGACACTGAAATCAGAGCTTTAAAATTGTTAAGTGTTGGAAACAGTCCCAAATCTGACTTGTGGGCCCTTTTTGATCATGTTCCACACATTTTCATGACTTGACTCTTAAACAAAGTTTGTTCCTTATAAAATTCTCTACAACTTTGTAAAAGGGTGCACAGTCATGCAAAGCTTCTAGGTCACCCTTTTGAAACGGTCAAACAAAAGTGTTCCAGGGTCCATACATGGTCAACCATCACTTAGAAGCACATTTAGGCGAAATGATCGACATGAACATTGTTCCATTAAGTGTCCTAAGTGTAGTTAAGGTGTTGTAGAGGCCAACATACTCACCATGCATAGGTTGCACAAAAGTGTAGGCCTCACGCGCCTTGAAACATAGAACTCAAGTGAAATGCTATAGTCATTTCATGTGGTTGTTTCAAGATACATGCTACCCATGTTCCACTAGGTTGTTCCACATGTGTCCAAGATGTGTTGCACGTGTTGCATTGTATGTTGCACAAACACTAGTTCCCATGGGATGTAAGGCAGGTTTTAGTTATAATCCAAACAAGCATATAACTTATCATTTCATGTGACTTTTTGATTCCAAACTTTATGAAACTTTTTCAGGGATCAATATAGATAGTTATTGATGTGAGACATGTGAAGATACTTTGATAACAAAACCCAAGCATATATCTTTTAATTGAGCCTATATGTAAGCAAGGGTGCAATATCCAAGTTTAGGTTAGGGTTTATTTCCATAGGTTTGACTTTGGCATCGTCATCTCCACTAATCTATCATGTTTGAGCTCAAACCCACTGCCTAATTGGTGATAAACACCTGGGGTGTTACAGCCCTCCCCCCTTTGAAAGAATCGCGTCCCGAGATTCGGAATGGAAGACCTTTTTAAGGAAGAGAGTCACATTGTCTAGTTCCCAACATGTGCTATAGCATTCAACTACAAAGCTTCAACATTGGTGAACAATTTGGTCAAAGGCACTTTCTGATACTTACTCTTTATGGTAAAATTTGTCTGAAGAATTTCCTTCATTGACTTCCATGAAGCATTGTTACTTTGGGAGGAATCCAAGGTAGCACGTACTGCATTCTCAGTGTACGGAGATCATTCGGTCCGTGAGCTGACCACTCACAAGTATCTGATTCTTAAGTGAGCATAGCATAGTCCGTATGAACTTTACACTAGACCGAAATCCTCAAAAAGATACTCATTGAAGTGATCCTATGTTCACCAAGTTTGAAAAGCAGTTCTCTACCAAAAATGGCTTGAGCACAACCTTCCAAAAGGGGTGAGATCATAGACGACAAACATTCTCTGAGGCCATAGGATACTGACTAACCAATAGACAAGGTCTATGTTGGTCGTAAATGTTCATTCATTTAGACACCAACTAATGGAAAACTACTTGCGGTTCCATGTGTGTAGTTCTCTTTCTCTGACGACAACACTGTATTATCTGAGTCTATCGATGGTCAGTGAATGTGATAGCTGACTCTGTCGGCTTTGTATTTCTACCAACAGCTATCTAATAAGATTCTTTTATCTAAGACAACAGTTATCTGGGTTGAATCAGATGCAACCTCTTGGGTAAAAACATTTATAAGGTACCAAAGTATGTCATCTTAGGAAAATAATTCCCTAAGAAAGATGTAACGAGGCCTTAAGGACAACAAAAGTTGTAATTATTCACTTAACCGCGGGGAGTAGTCTACCACCAAGCGATTGAGTAAAATTTTCCTTGGTGACTTAGTTGTACTGTAAGTTGAGTTGACTTGCAGCATAACAACTTTGTCAGGCCAACTTTCACCTGAGGCTTCCTCTTTGGGATCAAACAGCAGCTCTAATATAGGAATCTGTTGTTTGACACTTCTCAAATTTCTTTCGAATATTCCTCAACACTTTGTCCAATAAAGTTATGAACAAACTGTTTGTGGCACCTAAGGGCACAAGGATGTTGATCGAAACTAGGGCATGCTTTCTCTAATTCTTCACTTTAGTTGATAGAACACTTCGCACTATTTGTGTGGTTGTCCAAGACGGAATTGACTTGATCACAATGGCTCTAGAAGATAGAATATCACTCAAGTTGTTGGCTAGTTGATTAATTCTTGTTGGTTATTGCTCTGTAAGGCATAGCCTTCATAGCTACCAAAGAGTCGTTACCTAGCTAGAGATTAACCTTCCTATTGGTAACTAATCAGTTGTCTCTCAACACTAAAAAGTTCCAAATCTTCACTCGTGACCACAACAACTGTGGTTGACGTAGAACGAATGGTTGCCATCGAAGTTAGCAATTATGAAGTTATTCTAGAGATGGTTGATTTCGATTGTATGGTCATTATGCATACAAAAGTTAAGACTTGCATAATGTGATGATCAATTCTCCTCCAACAGATGACTTGTCCAACATTAAATGTTGTGTGTCCTTTTTATCCAACAGAAATGGGATACTTTGCTCACTAGATGACGTTCATCAATACTGGGATAACTACGTAGAGTCACTTGTCTACCACCTATTGCAGTCTGTTAATGTTTATGTTGGTGACCTGTTCTTCAAAGGTTACCCTCTTAGCAACTTCAGAAGGAAACTCCACTACTTTCGGTCTAAGATATGGATCTTACGATATAATATAGAGAGATAACCAAGGAAAAGTTCACATGAGAATAACACGTTGATGTTGTTCCACAATGGATCATGACTAGAAACCACGATACCAGCGCGTGCCGAGTAGCACAACCTTGTGTCGGCCGCCCACAGGAGGCTCTCGGTTTCATCGCGGCACCGTTAGTTTCTACTCATAATACCATTACCGATCACACCACCAAGGTGAAATTTCAAGTGACACAATTTGGGTGGTAAAAACAAGCATTATACAAGGAAAGAATAGCAAGCAAAGGTAGCCATAAGGTTTAGAATCAATAGGGAAGCTATTCGCAGATCAAAACGCCTCACAAGAGAACATAGCTCCATTGCCGAAGGCGACTGAGCCGGCGATTTTTGCGTAATTCCACGGATACCTGGTGTCGACTAAGGAAACTACCAAATAATTAATTAACGGAGATTCGATTATGTTGAGCAACAACATGGATCAAGATTGATAAATATTCCGAGACTTGGGGAGGCTGAGGATGGCTTAAGCAAACTTCATGGACAAAATTGAGGTACCACTCAAAGATTGAGTTGATATGGTGGATACACAAGTTTGCAAACAAATGATTTTGAGGCCACAGCAAATAGACGTTGCGTCATACTAGCTAACCTTTGGGAGAGGTAACCGGAACGTCCAACATGGATTTGGGTACAGTCTCCATAACTGGCAATGTACGAACCATGGTCAAAGGCTAGCGTTGATAAAAGTTAACTTGGTTGGTTAGTCGATAAGGGTCTTCACAAAAATAGTTGCAAAACACCCATGGCTTATGCAAACATATCGGAGAACTAAACTTTGGGCTTTCGGTCAAGCAAAGGCATGGATACAAATATTCAAGGGCAAACCACCAAGTTTACAGGCTCAGGCTCCTAAGAGAGAGAACCTAATTGAAGACAACAACCATATAATTACGTAACATGAACGTTGCTCTAAGATAAAGCTATTCGATACTCGTATGCTCACCGAGGACAAACGAGGTGACAACTATGGCACTAATTAGATAACAAGCATACATACACGCATCATAACTTCAAGCAAACACATGAAGAAGCTTAAACAAATGAACTCAAGCAACTATTACCAAGCAAAAAACTCGCATGCAGCAATCATTACTAATCACCAGACTCACCCATAACAAGCATTTATCTAAAGAAAGAACTAACTACAAAGTTTAGCCTAAAACAAACGCTAGCTAAGGTGACTAACTTAGCATGGGCACAGAATCTGGACAGCAGCACAGTAGTTACTTGTTTCAACCCTAACTGAGGTTATAGACATCCCACAAAGGTGATCCTAGACTTTCTAGAAAGCTTCGGAAGATGGCTACACTTTAGTTATTCATACCAAAAGCCAATTCATAGATTGACATGACCAAAAATGCTAATGTTTCAGATCTGTACCAATATGGACAGAAAACTGACAAGAACTTCAAAAATACAAAACTGGAGTTCTAGGGACACAACAAGGCTGAGCCTTCACTTTATGCAAAGCTTATTAAGTTGTCTATAACTTTATTATTATCATATTAAGACGATTCTATAGCCAACAAGGTTAATCAACACAAAGAAGACATTTCTACTCAGATTTGGACAGATTCTGTCATTCAACTTCACAAACTCATAACTGGTGACTCACACCATCAAAAGTAGTGATCTTTAGCATTTTGGAAAGCTTAGAAAAAGTACTACACTTCCTCTAATATTTCCAAGACATGATTCCATAAGCACATAGGTCAAATAAAGCAAACATTCAGATCTGTTCTGACATGAGCAGATTCTGACAACAAACTTCTAAAATTTATAACTCCCAACCCATAAGACCTAGGGTCATGAAATTTTAGAACAATCTAGAAAAGTAAGTTAGCTACAACTTTGGTATTCTCCATAACTACAGAAAACACCATTATGACCACGAAAGCATCACTACAACAGAAAACGTTCTAGCAGCCAACATTCGACAAGCAAAACTAAGCATGCCTTTGTTCTACTTAACAAGAGAGCACACAAACATGTTATTCTAGTAGCTCTAAACATTATTACCTTAGACCAACCAATTTAATTCATTAATAAGAATCACAATTACTTAGGTGAGGTCTAAAGCATTTTGCAAACACTTGTATGACAACATATCCGTCACTTGGCTAAACTAAAGGGCATCTATAGGTTCAAGCATGTAACCACAACTATTTCTAGCAAGGCTAAGCACACACTTTTCTCAAACAACATGGAGTAAGGCATTCTTATTTAGCTTCACTCAAGAAAGATAGTGTAACACATTGATCACAAGTTACACACTATAGAACAAGGGTGAGAGGAGCATAGCTATGCATAAGGCAACAATCATGAAGATGCATGCTTCGTCCTATTCGTCCTCACAAGACTGCCAACCTAAGGTGGCAATCACGTTCTATGTCGGTGGCATAACACGCACTCTCTTGATATATAGCTAGTCAACAGCTACATTCGACTTACGCATTCGTGGTTAGCGTACCTGCAGAAAAGTTTCATTGCAGCCCAACATTTCCCCAAATATAGCACACAAGGAAAACAGGAAGGTGAAATTCTAAGTACTCCCATGTACATATACCCCCGTATATATATATGTAGCACCAAAACTACCCGAATCATTCGATCACCCACAATTAAGTACCTTCATATATACATGTGTATAACATGTAAATAATCCAGTAACCAAAACTAGCTCTCCCCTAGACCGACGGATGTTCGGTCATGCTCTCACAACTCATACTTACCTGAGCGTAGGTGCGATGTTGCATAAAAGTAAACTAGCAACATATATGGCTATTTCATATATGAAGGCTACCTCTAATCTAACACACTGGGTAGCATAGTGTGGGAGAGTCATCACACATACATACCTTGGCCTGGGCGTAGATGCAAAAATAAAAACCCCAAGTTAGTAGTTATATAAGCCACCTAATAATCCTTATATGAGCATAAGGAAGTTGACCACTGGCATATTAGGTTTAGAATTCAGATTTCACAAACCTATATATAGCTATAAGTTGATAAAACTGATTTTATAAAACAAAACCTTTGTTTTAAATACACATATGACAAGTTTAATGTTGAATCTTGCTCTGATGCCAGCTGTAACGGAATCGTCCAAATTATAAGAGCACAAGTACAAAAACAATCACCGAAGCGATCAAATTCTCGCACTTGAGCCCATATAACTCCGGTAGTCCAATGAAATCACGAGGGATTTCAAACCAACCAACATACAAGCCAAGATTGTAGTGATTCAACATAACAAGTCACATGTTACAACCATTTCACAAGTAATTCAATATACATCGGAGTTCAACATAGTTATTACAACTTAAGTTAAAAAGTAGCGGAAGCAAAGTAATTTGAAACTAATATTTATCTTATTTCAAATACATGCCAGTACTAAGGTCGACTTCCAACAAAAGCATTAGAGAGAAGCTAACTCAGGAGGATCATGCCCGTGATCACACTCCGCCACTACGGCAGGAGCCAACCAACTCTTGCAGTAGCCATGATACTTCACAACCTGCAACAAGTGGGGATAAAGCCCTGAGTATAAGAAGGTACTCAGCTAGACTTACCCATCAGAAACTAGAAATAAAGTGACACCAAGGATCATGCAAGGCTGATATGAAGTGGGCTAGCTTGACAACAATTTGCATAAAAGCTTAATATGGATACGTAATCATTAATGCTTAAGCATCAAGTTAATTATCATTAACCTGTCATCTATATTAGAACCTGTACTAGAGCACTCACTTTATTAGGAGCAAACAATATTAACCATAGCAGGTATAAATTGAGGCAACCTTTCCATCGTTATCCAATTAACCATCCGTTCAATTTAATGGAATCTACGTTGCCGCTGCTCAAGTCAAGTGCTCACTAACCGGGAGCGACAGCGATTCGAATCGAATTCCTATCCAGCTGGAGGGGTATTTCTAACACTCACCGTGCAGACCCCTGCCAGGGTCGCACAGGCCACCTTTTCATATGATTCAGGAATCGCGGGTCCGAATGATGTCGCGACCCCAAGGGCGACACTCTGCCAGGTGATAGGGACTCTAACCCCCCTTGGTCTCACGCCAATGTCCCCAAGCACATCCTTTCTCTCCTCCAAGAAGCAACCTACCATTCGATTCCCGGCCTGAACCATATTACTCGGCTTCACGGTCGGAACGACTTATCCGGCCAACTAAGTGTTAGACTGCGTTCAACATGACTCAAGGACGTACAGCGAATCGGTCCTTAAACGACTCAGACGGGGATAGATCCACACCCAAGACCTCCATGCCTTGTTGCTTCACTATCGTCATCCCGCCCGGTCTCATTTCATTTTATTAACACATGGTTCCATTCCACGATAGCAAATATAGCCAACCGTGCCATATATGAATATCCCTATATCTCGCAGGTGACAGGAAATCACCTGACTTCTACCGCTTAAAGCGGGGCTAAGCATCTACTCGATCCTAGTCTATGTAGGATTCAAGGATTCATATATCTGGACAAGGAATGATATAATGCAGCAAGGGTTTCCAACCAACTCCTACCACTTAATGCAACAATACTTATAACATAGATATATAATTAATTGCTTTGAAGATAGGAGCCTTATAATGCTCCGGGGCTTGCCTGGGATCCGACTCAAGTTAGAGTATATCAAATGAAACCCGCTTGGCGAGCATCCCCCAAACTAGCACTTGTCCGGTCCTTCTATCTTCGGGATAGATCCACCAACTCCATCTTCGGGTTTGGCTCCACATCAGGTCCTTCACGTGCTTCAGCTAGCGTACCTAAATGAGGTGCAATAATGCATATGGATGAATGCATAGAAGTGTAATAAACAAAGTAATCATGCAAGCATACCGAAGTTCACATAAACCCTAGAGCTAATTAACTTAATCCTCATTAAGACATAACACAGAAGAGGGCAAGCACATCAATCAAGAAACAAGTCTCACAAGATCACAGGGTACCACCCAATTATCATCAAAGATATGAGTCACACTTTAATACCCAAGCATGACAAAGTTAATCAAAGTACTAGAACTAGAAATTGCTACCTTCTGGATATCAGACCAACAGCTGAGTAATTTAATCATAACTGGAGATCTATAACTCCAAATGACTTGGAAGAAGACATTATGAAAATATTATGAAATTATCTATATTTCATTTATAATCATCACAGCATGATTCCAAGTTTAACATGTCGAATTTACATAAACACAGCAACTGATCTAACAAGACAGAGAGCAAGCAATTCTGTACCCCAATTTTAAACAGCTATAACTCCTAAACCACATGGCCAAATGCCACCAAATTTTAACAGCAGCTAGATACATAAATTAGCTACAACTTTTGTATAAATAAGTTTCACAACAAAGTACATTATCATGAAGAACTTTGCTAAGTTCCCAGATCTGTCCAGAAACCTCATTTGCAAGAAATAATTATTAACTTATGTTGCAAACATATAATTAGACAAAACCAACTTTACCAACATGTCACACATGACTAATGAACACCAGAAAACATAGTGTCCATTCCTAAATAAATTCTTTTAATATAATTTCTTAATTTATTTAGATAATGAGGTGGAATTATGAACACCTACCAAAATGCACAATAAATTCTACCAAAAATACAGTGGCCTACATGTGCTCCCAAAAGTAGGCTGTCCAAATTTCAATCCATTTGGACAAGTATATCAACCTCTAAGAAAAAGACAAATAGCTATTAAAATAAATCATGTGAGAGCAAGTAAAACCTAAAACTCAATATTTTCTGTGAACACAGGGCTATAGAATGAACCAACATCATAGAGCAACATCATAATAAGGTGATGGGAGAACATTTTCTATTTTATCATTTATATATTATTTATAAGCTATTTATCAAGCCTTAAACAAGTTAAATCAATAACTAGATCATACAATAAGCAATGACCATGAAATTTATACCACAGTACATCCATATCATGACAAACCTACCATCAAAATCTCACATCATTTGGAGCATCACAACTCAGGATATAAAATGACAAGCAAAATAATATAGATTTCCTTATTTATCAAGGTCCAATCAAAACCCTAAGAAAACAGTGAACAATTAGTGTGTTTAATATTTTTCCTAGCGAGTACATGTCATCACAAAATTAACAAAACAAGAATCATCATTTTTGGAGTTCTAAAACTCTAGATATGGCTCTGCTCAAGTTGGTAAGCATTTTTGGAGCATTTTAAGGCTTAAATAAAGACATCAGAAAATATCTACAACCTGTAACATATTATGACTCCACTGCATAGATCTTTTCCCAAGGTTTCCAAAAAGTCTTCATTTATTATTTTTGGAATTACCTAGCATGAGATATGATTTTTAGAAGATTTACAAATTCTCTGAAATTCAAAAATAGAATTACTGAAACCCTACTTAATTCGCTAGGTGTACCCGGCTATGCACCCGAAACCGCCACTGCTTAAACTGACGTGAGGGGTCCACGGTCGGCTAGGCCCGCCTGTCATATAAAAGAGGGTCACAGGGATAAAAGGCGCCGGTCCTCGTCGTCTACCTCTCGACGCCAGCAGGGAAGGCGGCCGGTGGTTCCTGATGTCGGCCGGAGAGGGCCGGCGGCTGCGGAGGGGGGTGGCTCGAGCTCCAGCTTGTCCACCCGCACCCAAGGGAGGTGGAAGCGTGACCGGAGTTGGACTGTAGCCTTCCGACCACGCGAACAGACGGAGCAGTGGCGTCCACGCCGGCGGCGAGGTGCTCCGGTGACCGAGAGCTTGGGCAAACGCGCGCGCGGGGCGGAGCACGGCGAGGCGGAGGCGGTGACACACTTGATTGGGACGGCGGTCGAGCGCAGCAGCGGTTGGGCGGAGCTCCCTTGCTCGGCAATGGCGCGGCCGCGGCGGCGAGCTTCGGAAGCTCGAGCTAAGTGCGCGAGAAGTATAGGAGAGGGTCTAGGGGGAGCAACGATGGGCGAGAAGAAGGAATGAGGGCACACCTAAGCACTCCCTATTGTCATAGACGCGAACAGAGAAGGTGGAGAGGTCGGCAATGGCGAGGTGTACTCAGTGCATGGACGCCACGTCCATCCCTTAGGGGACATCTGTCGAGCACGTGGCGGGCTTCGGTGAGGCCATATTGGGATGCCATTTTGGGCTAGCTACGGGCCAAACTAGATCATGGGCCCAAAACAAAGTCTGCTCTCCTCCTAAAGCTCTACAACTTTGATTAAGGGTGCTTGGCCATTAGTGTAACACCCCTGGTGTTACCGCGTGTCACAATGTCTCTAAGCTGAGCATGCGCATCTTTTTCTTGTGTGTGTGTTGGTTTATGTTGAAGTGCGTAGGACCCTTTCAGTAAGTTAGAAATAATAAATAAAATGGTTTTTCAAATTTTGACGTTTCGATTGGAAGTTGACGACTTAGGTTGGAATCTTAGTTATTATTAACGAAAGTGCTACAAGACTTGTATGTGAACCCTAAGTGATTTATGAAGATCATAGTGTGTAGTAGTTAACGCAACTTGGGTTGTCAAGTAATGAGATCGCTAGCTAGTCCTTCTAATAAACCGAAACGCGAGCTCGCAACGTAAACCCACCCCGGACTTAGTGTTTCCAGGTCGCTTATGGCAGTGACACGGCTGTGTTCGCGAACCGTCTACATCAGTGACGAACCCTAGTTGGCGTACCTTTTTGTGCCTGCACAGTGAACGTTGGTCGGTGCTGGTTGCCCTTAACCATAGCCGGATGTGCCATCTCGAGCCCCTCTGGTCGGTGGAGCAGTTACCCAGCTGTAACCGAGTTTGGGGCACGCTTTAAGATCCGTGCGCGTCACGTTTGTGCCGGCTCGGCCAGAGCGCGGTCACCTCGCATGGGCGCGTCCTGTGCGCCGCTACTCCCCAGTCAGGCTGCCATCGCGTCCTCCTGTGGTTGGCCCCGCGCGTGCCTGCTGGAGGTTGCGTCACGCCAGCGCCGGGCCGTCCATCCGGTTTTCTTCCCCCCCCCCCCGCCCTGCTTTGTCTTCGGTCGGCGCTGGTACTCCCGCTCGGTCGGCCCACCGAGTAGTGTGCGTCGCGCCGGCCATTTCCCGCCGCGTCAGCAGCGCTGCGTGCCGCATGGTCCACCGTCCGGAGCTGCCAACCGTAACTCGCTCGGGCAAGTCCTTTTTCTTTCTCCCCCCTCCATGGCCTCGCATGCTCTAGACCCCGCGGCCGCCGCCTCCAGTTGCCGGTTCAGGGCTGCTTAGCCCGAATTGCTCGCGCCAGCGCGGAACATAGGAACCCAGCTTGCTCCTAACTCGCTCCAGGTCTCTGGCAAATGGTATTGCCGGCCAATTCCGTTTTTCCCCGCCGCCGGTCTGCTCGCCGCCGAAACAGTGCAAGCTTGGGGGTAAGGCCGTAGCGTTAACCAATTTTCAATTGTTTGTAACCGTGAACTCACTTCGGATCCCGCTATGCGGTGCTCGCCTTAGCTTCGCCTGGGATGCAGCCGGTGAGGAGCTGACGCGCCGGTGTCCGCCCGGAGCACCACTGCCCCGCCCGCGCGCACGTAGCCAGGCCACCTCGGCAACCCTCCACCCCAACCGTCACCACGGCTGTACTCCTGGTATGACGCTGGTGCTCGTGCACCACTCCATTTCTCCCTCCGCCCTCCTTGCTTGATAGAACAGACGCGCCATCATCGAGAACCGCCGCCTGCCGCTGTAGCTAACCCTAGGGCGCCTTCCCGTGCTCCATTGCTTCCAACCACCACCGCCTGGCTCATAGACGGAGGTCGGCCCCGTAGCTGGGCCAGAGCGGGTCCCATGCGTCCGGCGTAGCAGCCGAGTGTCGGCCAGAGTCGCGCCGTCGCGCGTGGTGGCGGCAGGGACCACCCTGTTGTGAAGACGAGAAACTTCAGGGTCCTTATCGCGAATCGCTGCTCTGTTGGAATAGTGCTCGCGGCGCTGCGTAGTTAACTGCTAGTCTAGGGGCTCCTTTGCATAAAAGAAGGCGTGGGCACGGGCTCTCCGTTTGGGCCGCTTGCTGGGCCGGCCTGCTTCGCATACAGCTGCCCCCCCCCCCGCGCGGGCCATGTTGGGTTGCTGGGCCGCGTAGCTGCCACTGGGCTGTTTTGGTTCCGACGGCCCTTTTCGTTTTCTAAAGCATTTCTAAATTAGTTTTCAAAGCAAACTTTGAGGAATTTTAGTGACCGGTGTAAATGTCCAAAAATCTTGAAACCACTTTCGTTGACTCTCTAAATTCATGCACTGTCAGATAGTAATTTTATTTTGTGTGGTGCTGTAGTGTTGTTCGGTCGTTAAATTAATGTTAAAGTGACGTTTCTTTTACTGCAACCAATTTTGTAGGAATTTTCGTGGCAAATCGAGGATAGCCCTAGCTCTAAAAATTTTTACAGTAGATGCTTAATATTGTTAGATGGTTACTGTAATTTTTATAGCCATCAAATAGCTTGTTTGTTAGGGTAGCTAATTTTCCCTAGTAGTGCCTGTAGTAAATCGGTAATCGGAAAGTGGTGTGCCTGTTAGTTGCTGGAGTCGTTTTGCATCAAGTCAACCTTGTTAGTGGAAAGAATGATAGCTTACCATATTATCTTTTAGAGTTACCGTTGTCACCTTTTAAGTGTGGTCCTATCATTGCATGCATGTAGATCACGAGGGAGTCGAGTACGTGGCGGTGGAGGAGCCAGACTACGAGGAGGTCATCGAGGAGTACGAGGAGGAGATCTTCGTACCTGAGGAGTTCCAGGAGCCGCCCGCTATTGACACCTCTGACTGTGCACCTGCCCAAGGCAAGCCCCGGTGCATAACCCTTATTTTTTGCAAATCTAATACATATTTAAATGTTGTGCATTTAAGTTACAGAAATTTCTATGATACCCACATGCATATATATTTATACCCAATGAGTCTTACTAGTACAGGATCGTATAGTTGCTTCGCTTAGGATCATCGGTAGGGTGAGTAACCTGTCGTTGCTCACAATAGGGAGTTACCCTAATGATGATTACATTTTGGGAAAAATGGTGGAAGGGAAATGGCGACCGGGCAGGGATGTGGTATGGTTATTGGTGGGTGTAACCAGTTGTGTCCCGCGGCCACGGGGCGCAATTGGGTTGCACTGTTTCCCTGTCCGTGTCAATTAAGGACCGTTCGTTGCATGGACCCTGGTCAAGTCACAGATCTCCTTATCCCGAGCACATACTAGCGGATGGGGGCTAGGAAGACTTGTTACTCTCTTGTCATGGGCTCCGGCTCTTTCCGGACCGACTGATTGGAGGCGGGGATAGGTGGAGGTCTTAGCACCGTATTGAGGCCGGGCCTCGAATACGGGAGCTAGGAGTCCAAGTTTGGACGGGGACCTGGAAACCTATGACAGGAGGGGGACGGGTAGGTCTTGCTTGTGCCTAGGGTACAAGCGAGGCGTGTGTTTTTCGGGGTACCCAGCTGGGCACATTGATTCACGAATCACCATTTCTGCGTGACGGTATGGCTTGGCTACGCTCTGGCATCGTAGTAAGAACTGGAAATTGAAAGAGGGAGAATTGATTCTGTTTTGCTCAACTCTTGCTTGATTATAGCATAAGTGCTTACATAGAATATTGGTTAATGAATAAAATACGGCTTCTAAAAGTTAAGAAATTAAGGACAAACTCTTAGTGCTGCTTTCCGCATACAAGAAACCCACAAGCCATAAAGCCTATCATGATCCTTGAGAGTCGGGAAATAAAATTCCCAGTCGGGTAAGTCTTGCGAGTACATTGTGTACTCAGGGTTTATTTTTACCCCTATTGCAGGTGCACTTTGAGCAGGTTTGTCTTGTGTGGAGGATTCTTCTGGTGGGCACAGACGGATTCTCATCGCTTCCGCTAGATGTTATTTTATTTCCGCTGTTAATTATTGCACTCTGAACCTCTGGTATTGTAATAACTATTTCTAAGACTCTGTATTGTATGAAATGGACTAAGTATTGTAAGTTTGTACTCATTATTGGATCCCGGGTGAAAAATGTGAAGCGTTCGAGTTCTCCCGTCGGGTGTGCTCGACGGAATCATCTGGTGTAGCTCACTTCCAGGGCTCTTAGTGTCTAGTGGAAGGCAAGCGCCCTGAAAGCGTGCTAAACTGGGCGATTCCGCCACAGGTGGTACCAGAGCCAATAATGAGCTTACAAGCTAGTTCACCTATTTCAAAAGGCTTAAAAATTTGACCAACAAGAGGTTATAAAAATTAGGATGCGGTAAAGTTGACGTAGTTAAGTATTAAGCCCTAGCAATATGGTTTACTAGGATAGTGGCACTGTTTTTCCTAACTATCTTCTGCAGGTACACTAACTTACGTTGCGTAAGGAAACGCTAGTTTCAGAAGTGAGTGTACGATGTGCCAAAGTTTAGCGAAAGGCCGCTATATTTCCGGCTTGAGTGAGCGTGTAGGGCGATGCATGCATTCCTAAGTTAAAAACCTGGTTAATTTAAAAACCCCTTCACGATAATCACAGATAGTAACAGGGTAGAATAAGAATTAAAATGAATTGCTTTAATCCTTTCGAAGGCCGTATCTTTGTCTCAGTCTCGTTTTAGAAATCGGGAGAAGTGCCCTAATGGTTGGTTCTTATCTGTTACAGATGAACCTGAGGTCCGGTCACGGGGCAGCTGGGTCTGTTAACGGGAGTACCAGCGCTGGAGCGGGCCGTGACCCGGAGGGCCGTGACCCGGAGAATGGTCGCGAGAATGTCGGGGACAGTCACGACGCCCCACGCTTGGCTCCTCTTCCACCGCCACCGCCGCCTCTGATGACTCAAGCGGAGATGATGGCGGAGTTGTTAGCTTCTCGTCGTGAGACGGCCCGTGCCCTGGAGCTGATGGCACAGGCTGTCGGTGGCCTCGCTCGTGGGGGTCCCGGTGGTAACGGTGGGGACGGGGGCGGTGCCCGTGGTCTTGAGAGGCCCTGTTCATATCAGGACTTCTTAAAGACTAACCTGCCCACGTTCGCACCGACTGTAGAGCCTCTGGACGCAGAGCATTGGCTTCGTGTGCTGGAGCAAAAGTTTCTGCTGCTCATGGTGACCGATGAGCAGAAGGTGCACTTCGCCGCACAGCAGCTGCTGGGGTCTACCAGTGCTTGGTGGGATACCTTTAACGCCATGCAGCAGGCGGACCACCGGGTGCCCTGGCAGGAGTTCACTACCGCTTTTCGAGAGTACTTCATTCCGGTGGGCGTTCTGAACAGGAAGCTCTCAGAGTTCTTGGACCTGAAGCAGGGAAGCTTGTCCGTGATGGATTATGTCAACAAGTTCAACCACTTGGCACAGTATGCTGACACTCATGTGGACACAGATGAGAAGAAGAGGGACCGCTTTTACCGTGGCCTCTCTTGTGTTCTGCAGAAAGAACTGTACACCGGGAACTACCAGACTTTTGGCACCCTCATGAATGCAGCCATTGCTATGGAGGGTCTGCAGCGTGACACTCAGGCCGAGTGGAAGCGCAAGCGGGGGATTTCTGGGTCCTCTGGTCACCAGCAGGCGCAGAAGATGCAGGTTGTTAAGAGGATGTCCTACCATTCCCCTGGTGGACAGCCGTCTCGACAGCCTCAGCAGACTCATCAGGCTCCGACGACTCAGTACCGTGCATCTTCCCAGAAGGTGCAACAGCCACAGGGACAACAGTTTCCACCTCGTCAGGGACAGATGGTCAAGTCTACTGGCTGTTTCAAGTGTGGCAAGGAGGGCCACTTTGCTCGGGAGTGTCCCGAGAACTGGCCTATTCAGTCTGCCCAGCCGTCTGCCAACTCTCGCCTGATCAAGAGGATGGTTATCAAGAAGAAAGCCCCAGTGAGCCGTTCAGGACAGTTGAACTATACGGAGGCCGAGGAAATATTGCAGGATCAACCTGTGATGGCTGGTATGTTCACCATCAACTCTCATCTAGCACTTGTGTTATTTGATTCTGGAGCATCGCATTCATTTATGAGCATGGGGTATGCGGAGAGGCATAATCTACCTATTATGGCCATCCCTAAGGCCTATAGAATCAGCACTCCGGGTGCGAACATGTTTATCAACACCCGGACGGATACTGTCAGTTTAGTGCTAGCCACCCACAGTTATCGCCTTCAGTTCATGTTGCTACATGGGCATGGCATTGATGCAATACTGGGCATGAACTGGCTGAAGGTTTACGGGGTAGTGTTGGACCTTAAGAGGAGGGTTGTTGAGTTGCGGCTTCCTGGGTCTGAGGATAGGATGTCTCTTCTCATTCCCTCGGAACTCACTTCGCCAGTTGCTGCAAATGTGGAAGTCTCTTCTGATCTCACCTCTATTTCAGTGGTCTGTGAGTTCCCAGATGTTTTTCCTGATGATTTGCCGGGGTTACCACCGGATAGAGATGTGGAGTTCACCATTGAGTTAGAGCCTGGCACTGCTCCTATTTCCCGACGTCCCTACCGTATGGCACCGAAGGAGTTAGCTGAAATGAAGAAGCAGTTAGAAGAATTGCGGAATAAAGGGTTCATCCGTCCCAGTTCTTCACCTTGGGGTTGTCCTGCCATATTTGTGAAGAAGAAGGATGTCACTCTTCGCATGTGTGTGGATTACCGCCCCCTCAATGCGGTGACCATTAAGAACAAGTACCCTTTGCCTCGTATTGATGCCTTGTTTGATCAATTGGCTAGGGCAAGAGTGTTCTCTAAGATAGATCTTTGGTCGGGGTATCATCAGATAAAGATCCGGCCGCAAGATATACCAAAGACAGCTTTTTCTACTAGGTATGGGTTGTATGAGTACCTAGTCATGTCTTTCGGTCTCACCAATGCTCCTGCATTTTTCATGTATCTCATGAATTCAGTCTTTATGCCGGAATTGGATAAGTTTGTAGTAGTGTTCATCGACGACATCTTGATTTATTCCAAGAATGAAGAAGAGCATGCACGGCATCTCCGCACCGTCCTGACCCGGTTGCGAGAGCACAAGCTGTACGCTAAGTTCAGCAAGTGTGAGTTTTGGTTGGATCGAGTTCAGTTCTTGGGACATGTTCTGACCCCTGAGGGTGTGTCTGTAGATCCTAGCAAGGTTCAGGATGTGTTGGATTGGAGGTCTCCTGCCTCCGTGCATCAGATTCGACAGTTTTTGGGTCTTGCCGGATACTATCGGCGTTTCATTCCAGATTTCTCTAAAATAGCCCAACCTATGACCAAGTTACTTCAGAAGGATGCCAAGTTTGTATGGAGTTCGGCTTGCGAAGAAGCTTTTCAGGCCTTGAAGAAGTTCCTTACCTCAGCTCCTGTTCTGGCTCAACCGGATATTGAGAAGCCTTTTGATGTTTATTGTGATGCCTCCAGGACTGGGCTTGGGTGTGTGCTTATGCAAGAGGGGCGTGTGATAGCATATGCTTTGCGCCAACTGAAAAAGCACGAAGTGAATTACCCAACCCATGATTTAGAGCTAGCTGCAGTGGTGCACGCTCTAAAAATTTGGAGACACTATTTGTTGGGGAATAAAGTGCATATTTTTACGGACCATAAGAGCCTTAGATATATTTTTACTCAACCTGAGTTGAATCTGAGGCAGAGGAGATGGCTTGAGTTAATTAAAGATTACAACTTGGAGGTCCATTATCATTCGGGAAAAGCTAATGTGGTGGCTGATGCTTTGAGCCGCAAGTCACACATGCCTGAGCAAGAGTCCGTGCCTCTCTCTCACTCTGCATGTTGGCACAGATTGCTTTAGTCTCTGAGTTACTTGAGCAAATCATCGCGGAACAAAGGTATGATGTCTTGGAGATTCCCCACATCAAGAAGTTGATGGCTGAAGGGCGTGGTCCGCACTTTAGCATTGACGGGCAAGGTGTGGTGAAGTACAAGAACCGGTTAGTGGTTCCCGGTAATGAGGAGCTAAGAAGGAAGATTCTGGAGGAAGCCCACCAATCCAAGTTATCTATTCACCCGGGGAGTAACAAGATGTACCATGATCTGCGTCAGCTGTATTGGTGGTCATACATGAAGCAGGATATCACCAAGTATATTGCTGAGTGTGATATTTGTGGAAGAGTTAAGGCAGATCATCTGCGGAGGCCAGGTTTTCTACAGCCTTTGCCCATTCTGGTCTGGAAGTGGGAAGATATTTCCATGGATTTTATTACTGGATTACCTCGCACCGCCAAGGGCCATGATTCTATTTGGGTCATTGTGGATCGCCTCACTAAGACTGCTCATTTTCTTCCAGTGGGTACAAGGTATACAGCCTCGCAGTATGCCAAGCTGTATTTTGATCGCATTGTGACCCTTCATGGGGTTCCACTTACTATTGTTTCTGACCATGGAGCCGTTTTCATGTCGCGTTTTTGGATACAACTCCAAGAATGCCTTGGTACGCGCCTGCTCAGAAGTTCAGCCTATCATCCCCAGACCGATGGTCAGACAGAGAGGGTGAATCAAGTGCTTGAAGATATGTTAAGAGCTTGTGTCATCTCTTTTCCTGAAAAGTGGGATGAGTGTTTGAAGTTGGCCGAGTTTTCTTATAATAACAGTTATCAAGAGAGCATCCAGATGGCACCTTTTGAGGCTCTGTATGGCAAGAAATGCAGAACCCCACTCAACTGGGTTGAGATGGGAGACCGTGGTTATTTCGGGCCTGACTTTGTGCTTGAAGCAAGAGAGAAGGTTGGGATTATCCGGAGTCATTTAAAGGCAGCACAGAACTGACAGAAAACCTATGCAGACAAAAGAAGGAGGCCCTTGGAGTTTGAAGTTGGGGATTACGTGTATCTCAAGGTGTCTCCCATGAAAGGTGTGCATCGCTTTGGTGTCCGTGGGAAGTTAGCCCCACGTTATGTTGGACCCTACAAGGTTTTGGCTCGGCGTGGTCCCGTGGCCTACCGCATTCAGCTCCTGGATATTTTGTCAGCTGTCCACGATGTTTTTCATGTGTCTCAGTTGAAAAAGTGTTTGCGGGTTCCCACTGAGGTAGTAGAAATTGAAGGACTTTCCCTTCAACTGGACCTTTCTTATGAGGAACATCCGGTAAAAATCTTGGACGAAAAAGAGAGAGTGACCAGGAACAATGTGGTGAAATTTTACAAGGTCCAGTGGCAACATCACTCGGAGGATGAAGCAACTTGGGAACTTGAGAGTTATATTTTGAAGCATTATCCCCATCTCTTATCTAGCCCTGAAGGTAAACCGTTCAGTGAAAGTTTTCCCTACACTTTTTTCTCCACACTAGGCACAGGAAATCTCGGGTCGAGATTTTCTTTTAGGGGGGTAGAGCTGTAACACCCCCGGTGTTACCGCGTGTCACAATGCCTCTAAGCTGAGCATGTGCATCTTTTTCTTGTGTGTGTGTTGGTTTATGTTGAAGTGCGTAGGACCCTTTCAGTAAGTTAAAAATAATAAATAAAACGGTTTTTTCAATTTCGACGTTTCGATTGGAAGTTGACGACTTAGGTTGGAAACTTAGTTATTATTAACGAAAGTGCTACAAGACTTGTATGTGAACCCTAAGCGATTTATGAAGATCATAGTGTGTAGTAGTTAACGCAACTTGGGTTGTCAAGTAATGAGATCGCTAGCTAGTCCTTCTAATAAACCGAAACGCGAGCTCGCAACGTAAACCCACCCCGGACTTAGTGTTTCCAGGTCGCTTATGGCAGTGACACGGCTGTGTTCGCAAACCGTCTACATCAGTGATGAACCCTAGTTGGCGTACCTTTTTGTGCCTGCACAGTGAATGTTGGTCGGTGCTGGTTGCCCTTAACCATAGCCGGATGTGCCATCTCGAGCCCCTCTGGTCGGTGGAGCAGTTACCCAGCTGTAACCGAGTTTGGGGCACGCTTTAAGATCCGTGCACGTCACGTTTGTGCCGGCTCGGCCAGAGCGCGGTCACCTCGCATGGGCGCGTCCTGTGCGCCGCTGCTCCCTAGTCAGGCTGCCATCGTGTCCTCGTGTGGTTGGCCCCGCGCGCGCCTGCTGGAGGTTGCGTCACGCCAGCGCCGGGCCGTCCATCCGATTTTCTTTCCCCCCCGCCCTGCTCTGTCTTCGGTCGGCGCTGGTACTCCCGCTCGGTCAGCCCACCGAGTAGTGTGCGTCGCGCCGGCCATTTCCCGCCGCGTCAGCAACGCTGCGTGCCGCATGGTCCACCGTCTGGAGCTACCAACCGTAACTCGCTCGGGCGCGTCCTTTTTCTTTCTCCCCCCCTCCACGGCCTCGCATGCTCTAGACCCCGCGGCCGCCGCCTCCAGTTGCCGGTTCGGGGCTGCTTAGCCCGAATTGCTCGCGCCAGCGCGGAACATAGGAACCCAGCTAGCTCCTGACTCGCTCCAGGTCTCTGGCAAACGGTATTGCCGGCCAATTCTGTTTTTCCCCGCCACCGGTCTGCTCGCCGCCGGAACAGTGCAAGCTTGGGGGTAAGGCCGTAGCGTTAACCAATTTTCAATTGTTTGTAACCGTGAACTCACTTCGGATCCCCCTATGCGGTGCTCGCCTTAGCTTCGTCTGGGATGCAGCCGGTGAGGAGCTGACGCGCCGGTGTCCGCCCGGAGCACCACTGCCCCGCCCGCGCGCACGTGGCCAGGCCACCTCGGCAACCCTCCACCCCAACCGTCACCACGGCTGTACTCCTGGTATGACGCTGGTGCTCGTGCACCACTCCATTTCTCCCTCCGTCCTCCTTGCTTGATAGAACGGCCGCGCCATCATCGAGAACCGCCGCCTGCCGCTGTAGCTAACCCTAGGGCGCCTTCCCGTGCTCCATTGCTTCCAACCACCACCGCCTGGCTCATAGACGGAGGTCGGCCCCGTAGCTGGGCCAGAGCGGGTCCCATGCGTCTGGCGTAGCAGCCGAGTGTCGGCCGGAGTCGCGCCGTCGCGCGTTGTGGTGGCAGGGACCACCTTGTTGTGAAGACGAGAAACTTCAGGGTCCTTATCGCGAATCGCTGCTCTGTTGGAATAGTGCTCGCGGCGCTGCGTAGTTAACTGCTAGTCTAGGGGCTCCTTTGCATAAAAGCAGGCGTGGGCACGGGCTCCCCGTTTGGGCCGCTTGCTGGGCCGGCCTGCTTCGCATACAGCTGCCCCCCCCCCGCGCAGGCCATGTTGGGTTGCTGGGCCGCGTAGCTGCCACTGGGCTGTTTTGGTTCCGACGGCCCTTTTCGTTTTCTAAAGCATTTCTAAATTAGTTTTCAAAGCAAACTTTGAGGAATTTTAGTGACTGGTGTAAATGTCCAAAAATCTTGAAACCACTTTCGTTGACTCTCTAAATTCATGCACTGTCAGATAGTAATTTTATTTTGTGCGGTGCTGTAGTGTTGTTCGGTCGTTAAATTAATGTTAAAGCGACGTTTCTTTTACTGCAACCAATTTTGTAGGAATTTTCGTGGCAAATCGAGGATAGCCCTAGCTCTAAAAATTTTTACAGTAGATGCTTAATATTGTTAGATGCTTACTGTAATTTTTATAGCCATCAAATAGCTTGTTTGTTAGGGTAGCTAATTTTCCCTAGTAGTGCCTGTAGTAAATCGGTAATCGGAAAGTGGTGTGCCTATTAGTTGCTGGAGTCGTTTTGCATCAAGTCAACCTTGTTAGTGGAAAGAATGATAGCTTACCATATTATCTTTTAGAGTTACCGTTGTCACCTTTTAAGTGTGGTCCTATCATTGCATGCATGTAGATCACGATGGAGTCGAGTACGTGGCGGTGGAGGAGCCGGACTACGAGGAGGTCATCGAGGAGTACGAGGAGATCTTCGTACCTGAGGAGTTCTAGGAGCCGCCCGCTACTGACACCTCTGACTGTGCACCTGCCCAAGGCAAGCCCCGGTGCATAACCCTTATTTTTTGCAAATCTGATACATATTTAAATGTTGTGCATTTAAGTTACAGGAATTTCTATGATACCCACATGCATATATATTTATACCCAATGAGTCTTACTAGTACAGGATCGTATAGTTGCTTCGCTTAGGATCATCGGTTGGGTGAGTAACCTGTCGTTGCTCACAATAGGGAGTTACCCTAATGATGATTACATTTTGGGAAAAATGGTGGAAGGGAAATGGCGACCGGGCAGGGATGTGGTATGGTTATTGGTGGGTGTAACCAGTTGTGTCCCGCGGCCACGGGGCGCAATTGGGTTGCACTGTTTCCCTATCCGTGTCAATTAAGGACCGTTCGTTGCATGGACCCTGGTGAAGTCACAGATCTCCTTATCCCGAGCACATACTAGCGGATGGGGGCTAGGAAGACTTGTTACTCTCTTGTCATGGGCTCCGGCTCTTTCCGGACCGACTGATTGGAGGCGGGGATAGGTGGAGGTCTTAGCACCGTATTGAGGCCGGGCCTCGAATACGGGAGCTAGGAGTCCATGTTTGGATGGGGACCTGGAAACCTGTGACAGGAGGGGGACGGGTTGGTATTGCTTGTGCCTGGGGTACAAGCGAGGCGTGTGTTTTTTGGGGTACCCAGCTGGGCACATTGATTCACGAATCGCCGTTTCTACGTGACGGTACGGCTTGGCTACGCTCTGGCATCGTAGTAAGAACTGGAAATTGAAAGAGGGAGAATTGATTCTGTTTTGCTCAACTCTTGCTTGATTATAGCATAAGTGCTTACATAGAATATTGGTTAATGAATAAAATACGGCTTCTAAAAGTTAAGAAATTAAGGACAAACTCTTAGTGCTGCTTTCCGCATACAAGAAACCCACAAGCCATAAAGCCTATCATGATCCTGGAGAGTCGGGAAATAAAATTCCCAGTCGGGTAAGTCTTGCGAGTACATTGTGTACTCAGGGTTTATTTTTACCCCTGTTGCAGGTGCACTTTGAGCAGGTTTGTCTTGTGTGGAGGATTCTTCTGGTGGGCACAGACGGATTCTCATCGCTTCCGCTAGATGTTATTTTATTTCCACTGTTAATTGTTGCACTCTGAACCTCTGGTATTGTAATAACTCTTTCTAAGACTCTGTATTGTATGAAATGGACTAAGTATTGTAAGTTTGTACTCATTATTTGATCCCGGGTGAAAAATGTGGAGCGTTCGAGTTCTCCCGTCGGGTGTGCTCGACGGAATCATCTGGTGTAGCTCACTTCCAGGGCTCTTAGTGTCTAGTGGAAGGCAAGCGCCCTGAAAGCGTGCTAAACTGGGCGATTCCGCCACAATTAGGCTATTGGATTAGCAGATAATTAGTACCAAACTTGGTAGTGTCAACGATTTGACCGCGACAAGCAAACATCCAAAATTGAAGGTCAACACTAAGTCAAATTGATGCCATACTTTTACATGCTCTTCTCCATAATGTCTACTCCAACTTTTATTAAGGGGTCAAACCAAGTCGCTTAACAAAAACTTGAGAACGCGGGATGCCAATGTCGAAGACACTGAAATCAGAGCTTTAAAATTGTTAAGTGTTGGAAACAGTCCCAAATCTGACTTGTGGGCCCTTTTTGATCATGTTCCACACATTTTCATGACTTGACTCTTAAACAAAGTTTGTTCCTTATAAAATTCTCTACAACTTTGTAAAAGGGTGCATAGTCATGCAAAGCTTCTAGGTCACACTTTTGAAACGGTCAAACAAAAGTGTTCCAGGGTCCATACATGGTCAACCATCACTTAGAAGCACATTTAGGCGAAATGATCAACATGAACATTGTTCCATTAAGTGTCCTAAGTGTAGTTAAGGTGTTGTAGAGGCTAACATACTCACCATGCATAGGTTGCACAAAAGTGTAGGCCTTGCGCGCCTTGAAACATAGAACTCAAGTGAAATGCTATAGTCATTTCATGTGGTTGTTTCAAGATACATGCTACCCATGTTCCACTAGGTTGTTCCACATGTGTCCAAGATGTGTTGCACGTGTTGCATTGTATGTTGCACAAACACTAGTTCCCATGGGATGTAAGGCAGGTTTTAGTTATAATCCAAACAAGCATATAACTTATCATTTCATGTGACTTTTTGATTCCAAACTTTATGAAACTTTTCCAGGGATCTATATAGATAGTTATTGATGTGAGACATGTGAAGATACTTTGATAACAAAACCCAAGCATATATCTTTTAATTGAGCCTATATGTAAGCAAGGGTGCAATATCCAAGTTTAGGTTAGGGTTTATTTCCATAGGTTTGACTTTGGCATCGTCATCTCCACTAATCTATCATGTTTGAGCTCAAACCCACTGCCTAATTGGTGATAAACACCTGGGGTGTTACAATCTTCATCACCACCTTCACCGCCATCTTCACCATCATCGTCCACAACTCACCTATGCCTTATGGCCAAGGGTGAACGAAAGGTACAAAACCATGATAGCGATGATGATGATAGTGATAGCGATGATGAATATGATGCACCTTCTTATGATGAACTTGTAAAATTGTTGAATAAATACTCTAAAGTCATAAGAAGAACTAGAAATGAAAATGATGAGCTTCAAAATGAAAATGAATCACTCTCATCTAAGCTTGAAAGTGCACAAAAGGCTAGCGAAGAGCTCAAAGATCAAAATGAAATTATGTCTTCCACTCTCAAGGAGCTCAAAACTTCTAACAAAGAGCTTAGAGATCAACATGATAAACTTGAGAAGAAGCATGATGAGCTCTTCACTAGGCACAACTCTCTAAAAGACAAATATACTACATTGAAAATCGACTATGATAGTCTTGTTGTTACTAATGAGTTTTCTCTTGAGACACATGATGCTACTAACCAAGTTGTCAAGATTGATATAGCTACATCATGTGATGACTTGATCATTGAAAGCATTGAGCAAGGCTCTAGTAGCAAAGGCAAGAGTGTGGTTGAGTCCAACAACTATGATGATTATGCCAAGATCAAGAGTGAAAATGAGAAGCTTGCAAATGAGAACAAGAAGCTAAAAGAGATGATGGCTCTTGAGAAGCAAACATCAGATGAGTCACTTATTGAAGAAAACAAAAAGTTCAAGCAAGAGAAAGAGCATCTCAAGACCGGCCTAAGCAAGTTCACAAGAGGCCAATATTTGCAAAGTCACCGTAATGAAGAAGGATAGAAGTGGCATTGGTTATTTGGCAAATCAAGAGAAGAAGGCTAAAGCTCAACAACAACAAAGCAAGTCAAAGCCTAAGCCAAAGAGATGTGTTGAGTGTGGACAAGAAGGCCATTTTGCTCATGAGTGCAAAACTCCACCACCACAACCCTTGCCCAAGCATGCTAGAACCTTTGCCTTCAATGCTCATTACATGCTAAGAAAAGATTCAAGTGGAAAGATGAAAGTTATGTTCTTGGGTCCCCCAAACAAGAATAAGCCTAAGAAAATATGGGTTGCCAAGTCACTAGTTGAGAAAGTCAAGGGTCCCTCTCAAGTGTGGGTCCCTAAACAAAAAGCTTGATCTCTTGTGTGTAGGTGAACTACAAGACCGGTGGATCTCATTGGGTTATTGATAGTGGTTGCACTCAACATATAACCAGTGACCCTCGTATGTTCACCTCCATTGAAGAGAATGGGGTATGTCAAGAGAAGATCACATTTGGGGATAATTCAAAGAGCAAAGTCAAGGGTATAGGCAAGATTGCAATATCAAATGATCACTCTCTCTCAAATGTGCTCTATGTTGCTTCATTGAGTTTCAACTTGTTATCCGTTGGGCAACTTTGTGACCTTGGCTTCCAATGCTTGTTCACATCTAATGAAGTGGTAGTTTCAAAGATAGATGACAAGCAAGTAATATTCAAAGGTTTTAGATACAATAATCTTTATCTTGTTGACTTCACCTCTGAAGATGCAAACTTAATGACATGCTTGTTCACCAAGACCTCACTTGGATGGCTTTGGCATAGGAGGCTTGCACATGTTGGAATGAACACTCTCAACAAGCTATTGAAGAAAGAATTAGTGAGAGGATTGAAGGATGTAAAGTTTGAAAAGGATAAACCTTGTAGTGCATGTCAAGTGGGCAAACAAGTTGCAAACACTCATCCAACCAAAGCCTACATGTCAACCTCAAGAGTGCTAGAACTTCTACACATGGATTTGTTTGGGCCTACAACCTACAAGAGCTTGGGTGGAAATCTCTATTGTCTTGTGATAGTGGATGACTACTCAAGATACACTTGGACTTTCTTCCTTCATGACAAATCCGAAGTGGCAAATCGCTTCAAGAAGTTTGCAAAGAGAGCTCAAAATGAATTTGAAGTCAAGATAAAGAAGATTAGAAGTGATAATGGGAAAGAGTTTAACAACACAAACATTGAAGCTTATTGTGATGAGATTGGAATCAAGCATTAAGTTTCTTCAACCTACACTCCTCAACAAAATGGTGTAGTTGAGAGAAAGAACCGGACTTTGATCACCCTTGCAAGAACAATGTTAGATGAGTACAACACTCCGGAAAAATTGTGGGCCGAGGCAATCAACACCGCATGCTATGCTTCAAATCGCCTCTTCCTACAAAAGTTTCTTGGCAAGACCCCCTATGAGTTGCTAAATGGGAAGAAGCTGGACGTCTCATTCTTCCGGGTGTTTGGTTGTAATGCTACATCTACAAAAAGCGTCAACACCTAGGGAAGTTTCAAAGACATTGTGATATTGGTTTTCTTGTTGGTTACTCATCAAAGTCCAAAGCATATAGAGTATTTAACCATGCCACCGGTTTGGTTGAAGAAACATATGATGTGGAATTTGATGAATCTAACGGCTCCCAAGGAGCAATTGAGAATTGTGATGATGTAGGTGATGAACCATTGAGGGAGGCAATGAAGAACATGCCGGTGGGAGACATCAAGCCAAAAGATGATGAAGACGATGTGCAAATTGTTGATCCACCATCTTCATCACATGTGCCTCAAGATGATGACAAGAATGAGAGGATTGAAAATGAAGATACACATGTCTCTCATGAACAAGTCAAGGCACAAGCTCAAGATCTTGATGCTCCCCATCCTCCGCCTCAAGTGGTTGATAGAAGAAACTCACCTCTACTTCAAGCACATCCACAAGATCTCATCATAGGGAGTCCTACAAAGGGAGTAATGAATCGATCTCAAAATCTTGCTTCTTTTGTTGAACATCACTCTTTTGTCTCTTGTGTTGAACCTAAGAATGTAGAAGAAGCTCTTCAAGATCCGGATTGGGTGAATGCTATGCATGAAGAATTGAACAACTTCACCCGCAATCAAGTGTGGACACTTGAAGAGCATCCAAAAGGTGCAAGAGTCATTGGAACCAAGTGGGTGTTCCGCAACAAGCAAGATGACCAAGGCATAGTAGTGAGGAACAAGGCAAGACTAGTAGCAAAGGGGTTCTCTCAAGTTGAAGGTCTTGACTTTGGAGAGACCTTTGCACCCGTTGCAAGACTTGAAGCCATTCGTATCCTTCTTGCATATGCATCACATCATGATATGAAACTATATCAAATGGATGTGAAAAGTGCATTCTTAAATGGCTTTATAAATGAACTAGTCTATATTAATCAACCTCCTGGGTTTGAAGACCCTAGATATCCTAATCATGTTTATAGGTTGTCCAAGGCGCTATATGGGCTCAAGCAAGCCCCTAGAGCGTGGTATGAGCGCCTCCGGGACTTCCTCATTGAGAAGGGCTTCACCATTGGGAAGGTCGACACCACACTATTCACCAAGAAGCTTAATGGGGAGATCTTCATTTGTCAAGTGTATGTTGATGATATCATCTTTGGATCAACAAATGAAGAGTATTGCAAGGAATTTGGTGAATTGATGTCAAAGGAGTTCGAGATGTCTATGATTGGTGAGCTCACATTCTTCCTTGATTTTCAAGTCAAGCAAATGAGAGAAGGGATTTTCATCTCTCAAGAAAAGTATACCAAGGATCTTCTCAAGAGATTCAAGATGGAAGAATGTAAGCCAATCAAGACCCCAATGCCATCTAATGGACATCTTGACCTAGATGAGGGAGGTAAACCGGTTGATCAAACTCTCTACCGTTCTATGATTGGTAGCTTGTTGTACCTTACCGCATCTAGGCCCGACATCATGTTTAGTGTGTGCATGTGTGCTCGCTTTCAAGCATGCCCTAAAGAACCTCACTTAAGTGCCGTAAAAAGAATTTTAAGATATCTTAAGCACACCCCAAGCATTGGTCTTTGGTATCCCAAAGGAGCTAGATTCCAACTAGTTGGCTATTCCGATTTGGATTATGCCGGTTGCAAAATTGATAGAAAAAGCACATTCGGAGGGTGCCATTTGCTTGGGAGGTCTTTAGTATCTTGGTCATCTAAGAAGCAAAATAGTGTGGCTTTGTCCACCGCCGAGGCGGAATACATTGCCGTGGGCGCTTGTTGTGCACAAATCTTATAAATGAAACAAACCCTCCTAGACTATGGAGTTGTTCTTGAAAAGGTGCCACTTTTATGTGACAATGAAAGTGCCGTTAAAATTGCTAATAATCCGGTACAACACTCTCGCACCAAGCACATTGATATCCGCCACCACTTTCTAAGAGATCATGTTACTAAAAATGATATATCACTAGAAGGTGTAAGAAGTGAAAATCAATTAGCGGATATCTTCACTAAACCCTTGGATGAGGCTACTTTTTGTAGGTTGAGAAGTGAACTTAATGTGCTTGACTCTAGTAACTTTAAAAAATGAGCTTGTGTTGTCCCTTGCATTGCATTGTATTATATGCCATGTTTAAATTCTCCGTAACGCATCTAGGGCTTGTCTAACACGGTTACGATAACCCTCCTTTGGAGGAGTGAAGAAGCCTAACCGTGGATCAAACTTGACAAGCAACCTAGTTTTACTTACTTGTATTGCATTGCATATGCATGGTTGTTGCTTTGTCTTTCCTTTTCGGTTTGGCTTTGAGCAACCTCTGTGTTCGTCCATGATTAGAGAGAGCATTTGACGCTCCTAAGGATTCACAAACTCTATTGCATGGCCATACGTTGCTCCTTGGGTGTTTATTGGTTATTTTCCTAAATACAATATTAGCCTAAGGCAAATTATTTGAAAAACTTGAGGGTTTGAGTGAGGTCACTCATTTCAGGTTCCAATTGGTGTTCTTTTGAGTCTCTTTGAATTGGAACTTGATTGGGAGAAGTCGCGTCGAAGAACGGATTGAAGAAAGGCGTTAAACAGTGACCGGACGCTGGACCGGACGCTGCACCGGACGCAGTGATGCTTCACCACCGCGTCCGGTCCCGGCGACCACCAGCGCGTCCGGTCATCCCGAAGACTTTCTCTTAGACCTGTGACCAGATGCTCGACCGGACGCATCGTTGTTGACCACCGCATCCGGTCCCGGTATCCACCACCGCATCCGGTCATGCGCGATGAGTTTCCCGGATGACCTTCGACTGGACTCTGTCCGCATCCGGTCAGCCCTAATCGGACGCGTCCGGTCGCTCCAGGAGCTTACTGGACTGTGACCGGACGCTGCACCACCGCGTCCGGTCATGCGACCACCGCGTCCGGTCAGTGCGCAGCGAGCGGATCTGAGTCCTCTTATAACTCTTCGATTTTTTTGATCCGTCTTCTTCACGACCCGCCGCCGCGCCCGTAGTCGCCGTGCTTGTGCCCTAGCTCACCGGGACTGCCACCTGCGCCATCTCTGCCACCGCCTGTGCCATCTCCACCACCGCCCGTGCTTCCTTCGTTGCCGCTCGCGCCGCGCGCCGCCCTGTGCTCGCACCGCATGCCGTCCTGCGCTCGCGCCGTCGCTGCCGCGCTGCCCTAACCCGCGCCGCTGCCGCGCTGCCTGCCACCACAGTGACGCGCGCCACCACCGTACTCAGCCCTTGCTCGCCCGCGCCAAAACCCTAGGCCTCGCCAGCTCCTCCACCTAGCCACCGCAACCGCGCAAACCCTAGGTCGAGCCACCGTCATCACCTTCGGGCTCGCGGTTGCCCTAACCCTCCTCGCTCCTATGTTCAAAGGTGAAATCGATTTTTCGTTTTCAATCCTTTGTTTCCGTCATTAGGGTTTGCCATGACAGTTTCATTCAATCACTTACCATCTTTACTTGTCTCGGCGTTTTCAGCGCTCATCCAGTGTTTTCGGGAACTCTCACGAATCTAGGTCATCTCATCTCTTCACCGAGTTCTCATCGATCCGAGGTAGCCATCGCTGTTTGATTCACATCTCATCTCATATGCTTGCTACCTTTAGGACTTCTTACCTTTTAGAATATATATGTTGCTTATAGTAGATCCATCTATTCTATCTTTTCAGCAAGTTTTTGTCGGTGTGTTGGGTGACAGCAGGTCAGTGGTTAAATCCGAGGCCAAGCCTATGGGTACGGATTGAGGCCAAGCCTCTTGAGTGACAGTTCATCATCTTTTAGAGTTTCTTCGTAGTTTGTTAGTATGGTTCACTGCAAGAACACTGGGGGTGCTCCTAGTGATGGGGACGAGAGTCCTCCTCGTCTGACAAAGGTTGCGCATGGTAAGCGCATAAAGACCATGGCCAGAAAGAAGAAGAAGAAGACTCTTACAGATGCAGAGATCGCTCAGGCAGTTGCAGATGCAGCAAAGCAGGCAGAGAGGGGAGGCAGGAGCAGTGGGATTCACATTGGCGAGCGTCGCTTTCATCTTGAAGGTCGACGGTTTGGTACTGAGGCCACAGAGGGGACAGAGGCTATGTTAGTTGATCCACCTGCAGAGGCTCCAGAGGAGACAGAGGAGCAGCTAGTCTAGACTCCACCGCGTCATCGCTCAGGATGTACGCGAGCTCAGGTGACTCCCAGGCCAGAGGGCCAGCGTCGTGGAGGATGCCCACCTCCCAGGGCTCGAGGACACCCCCCAGTCGAGCACTTTGACTTGAGGGGAGCTACAACACGCTAGGTGCAAGCCCTAAGGTTTGTTGAGGTTGGTCGGTGGTTCCCACCTGTGCGAGATTCCAGAGCGTCAGAGGGATTCTACACACCCCTACAAGAGGACTTCTACAGAGCATATGTCGACAGTGGGATTGCTTTTAGACCTCAGAGGGTCTGTCGTCTTGAGGCTCTTGTTGAGGTGGTGGGTGAGCAGCTTCGGCCGCACCTGTCCTTTCTTCCAGGCTTATCAGATTTTCTTGGACGGACAGGAGCATACTGCGGCACTTGGGTCAGGGAGTTCTATTCTTCACTATGGATTGACCCGGCACATGAGTTTATTCACTTTGCATTCCGAGGCCGTGACCGCAGACTCTACAGCACCAGAGTACGGGAGATTCTCAGACTCCCAGCTTTAGACACGAAGATACATCAGCTGTGCTTTGGTCAGACTGCTCCACCGAGATGCCCTCACGGCGGGACAGTCCCCCCTACTGATTTGATCCGACCCTGCTTTCGTGAGCCTTTTGGCAAAGGGTCCCGACGTACACCCACCAGCCTGACACCTCTTGCCAGAGTCCTGGATGCTATTGTCCGACGTACACTCCTTCCGAGGCTAGACTACAGAGAGGTACTGACACGTATGCAGTTGTGGGTAGTGCACCACCTTCTCTCGCAGACTCCATTTGATATATGGGATCTTATGCTATGTGAGATGGAGGACACCTTGGCAGAAGGCTTCAAGGGACACCGTCAGCTGCCCTATGCTCATTGGATATGCTTTCTCATCAAATCTTCATGCGAGCTGCCTTCTGAGATTAGAGCTGAGATATCAGACACTACCACTGCTTTTCTAGAGTATGATATCCGTCAGCTATGGGCTTCTGTTACCAGAGAGCAGGCCCTAGTGCCAGGACAGAGAGAGAGACCTGAGGTGCCTGAGACAGCAGCTGAGCAGGACGCGACCGTTCAGGGTCTTGCTGAGGCAGAGCTTGCTGATCTAGATGCTCAGCCTGCTGATCCAGTTGAGGATGAGGCCTCTGACAACACTGATGAGGATTACCAGCCCATCCCCAGGTACCGCTCTCCTCGGCCTCATGACCATGAGGCCGGTGGTTCTGGCTCAGCCACCTGCTCAGACCCAGCCATGGTGGCTATTCTTGAGAGGCTGACTCAGGCACAGGAGAGACAGGAGCTTCAGATGCAGAGACAGGCTCAGGACACAGCTGCCGCTTTTGCTCAGATACAGGCCCAATAGGACGAGTTCCAGAGGTAGCAGCTTGAGCTACAACGTTAGCAGTTTGAGATGCAGCGACAGCAGGCAGCAAACCAGCAGTAGTACTTAGAGCTCCTACGTCACTTGGTTATAGTTGGGGTTCCTCCTCCTGCATCTCTCCTGACTCCAGCATTACAGTCTAGTGGACCTTCGAGTCAGGGACAGCCGAGCTTCCAGTTCACTTCTCCATAGCAGCAGGTTCCCCAGTCGTTCCAGTCCTCGAGCTACACGCCTATTCAGACGGGGTTCACTCCTTCAGACCAGCCTTGCCCTCACATTTTGACAGGCACTCCGTTTGCTGACTTGAGTGCCTCCTATAGCAAGTTGACTAGTCAGCCGACGCCCTCGCACACCACTCTAGTGACTTCTTCAGGGTTGTCCGCTTCAGAGGCAGCTGTTTCTCCCGTGAAAGGGATGGGCACTACAGAGACTGTACCTTTGTCAGTTGCCTTGACAGATCCTCCAGCTGTTGGCTCACTTCAGGCTCAGGTCACAGAGACTGCTCCACTAGTTGCTACTTCTTCGTCAGTACCTGCTCCTGTTATTCAGACCCAGACCACTTCACAGCCACGTGCTTCTTCAGAGGGTCAGCCTGACAGCTTCGAGTCCGAGGAAGATACTTCTCAGTTTGTGATCACTCCGCGCTCGGCACTAGACTCGACTCCGTCTGTTCCCCCGTCGGATCCTTAGATTAGTTTTTGGCGGTTGATGCCAAAGGGGGAGAGAGAGTAGATTCAGGGGGAGTTTTGATAGAGGGGTTTTCGTTTTTATTTGTGTGCTACATTCATGCATCATGTTTACATTCCCGTACTTGCATTTTGTGACATGTGTGCTTGTGAGATACTTTGAGTCTATGTGGTCTATCTTGTCTCCATTTTATAGCATGTCACTTATTTGGTTATAGCTCATAAGGTTGTGCTTCCGTGCCTTACTCTGATTTCTTTTGAGCTATGTCTTTATGTGTACTAACGCTTCTTGTTTTATCTTATGAGTACACTCTGTTGGCTTGGGGCACATAAGCAATTCCTAATCCCTTGTGCTTATTGCTTTTTGCTTATGTGAACCAAGCATGTTCGAAAACCTCAACTCTTATCTTCTGAATCTTAGTGTTGTCATCAATCACCAAAAAGGGGGAGATTGAAAGCATCTAGGCCCCGAGAGTTGGTTTCGGCAATTGATGACAACGCTTTATTACCATGACTAATGTGTGTTTTGCAAAAACTTTGGTAAGTTAGGTCATGGGGTTGATAACTGCTTTGGGCACTATGGTATTCATGCCCTTTGATGGAAATCGTTTCAGTTTTCAAAGGATTGACGTCAAGATTAAGGACAGTTAGTTCTGGATGTCAAGGCGTTGAGTTACATTTGGAATAGTCGTTAGGATCTTCGCTTTTTCCTTTGGCCGTACTATAAAGGGGGGCATGAGCGAGTAGCTTGACCTAGGTGAGTCTTGTGTTTAGGTGTGGTGCACACTTGTCAAACTTAGCACTAGGTCTCTAGTATAGCTCAAAGTTCAATTGGAAGCAACTTGGTTCAAGTTGTGTCGCGTTTCGGAGTGTTTAGAGACGTTTTCCTTTGACTGGACGCGGTGTCTGACTTCACCGGACGTGTCCGGTCAGTTCCAAACCGCTACTGCGTCTCAGCTCTATTGACTGGACACGGTCCTTGCGAGGACCGGACGCGGTGTTCATGCTGACACGCATCACAGGAGGGAAATCACCTAATCGGACGCGACTGGGATGTGATCGGCGTGTCCGGTCACGTTCCAGTAAGGTACTCTGACGACCGGACGCGTCCGGTCATCACTGATCGAACGCGGTCGCGCGTCAGGTCAGAGTACAGTAAGCTACCTGCACGACCGGACGCGTCCGGTCACCCTTGATCGGTGCGTTCGGTCACTCAGCCAGTTTTTTAGGTTTTCGACCGTTACGATCGACCGGCGCGTCCGGTCACGTCGACCGGCGCGTCCGGTCATCTCGTATTTTGCTGAGTTGGCAGGTAACGGTTGGATTTGACTGTGGGGTGTATAAATACATCCCCTCCACCTCTTTTAGAGGTCTCTTGCTCATTTGTTTAGCTAAGAAACACTTTTGAAGTGCAAGGGAGTGCAAGAGCTCTAGTGAGGGTAGTGATTTGAGAATCAAAGCTTGAGAGTCCCTCACTAGTGACTAGGGAGTAGCAAGTGTGCATCCATCTTCTCATTAGGCTCATTGTGGTCAAGTGAGAGTTCTAGCTTGTTACTCTTGGTGATCGCCATCACCTAGACGGCTTGGTGGTGATTGAGAGTTTGGTGATCATCCGGCGGAGCTTGTGCATGACCCAACTCATCTTGTGAGCGATTTTGGGCGATTCACCGCGATGGAGTGTCGAAGAATCAGCCCGTAGAGAGCACTTGATCCTTGCGCGGATCAAGGGGGAGCTACACCCTTGCGCGGGTGCTCCAACGAGGACTAGTGGGGAGTGGCGACTCTCCGATACCTCAGGAAAATATCGCCTTGTTCCTTGCCTCTTACTTTCAAGCATTTACATTCTTGTATTACTTTCATTGCTTGGTTTACTTTCCTAGAATTGCCATGCTAGACTAGGATTGAAACTTAGGGTGCAAAACTTTTACTGGTAGAATCTCTAGGAACACAAGTAGGCACTAGGGGTGAATTCTGGCTTGTAGGATTTAATTCTTGCAATTAATTTTTAGAAAAGCCTAATTCACTCCCCCTCTTGGGCATCTTGATCCTTTCAGCTTCCAATGATAAATTGCATGAAAATATTAATACTAGAATGGATAGCTTTACTTCTGTCATAAAGAATCAACATAGCTTTAATAAAATGATAGAACCACAAATATCTCAGCTAGCAGCTTTTGTACCAGTGACTGAAAGAGATAAGATTTTGGGGAAGCTGGAGGATTTAGAAACTGCAAATCTTGTAGACATTTATAATGTAGGGCAATACTTCACCGCACCTCCAAAGCAATGGGGAACATGGGTAGACGACACTCTACCAATGAAGAAAGGAGACCTAGGGAGACATATCATCCCTATTCGCATTGGACCCCACAGCTTTGAAGAAGCTGTTTGTGACCTTGGAGCAGGAGTCAACATCATGCCCAGGGTAATCTATGAGAAATTCATGGTGATCCTTTATTATATACAACTATGTGTTTGCAGCTTGCAGATCAGACACTGTGCTACCCCAAGGGAATTTTTGAAGATGTCTGGATCATATTTGGACACTCGTATGTGCTGGCAGACTTTGTTATTGTAGAAATATGTGGAGACGAAAAAGCACCCATCATCTTGGGGCGACCGTTCTTGATACCACCAAAGCCATCATCTACGCAGATAGCGCCAAGATCTATTTCACAATCAATGAGAGAAAAGAAAGATTCAATTTCAAGAAGCGTACCCTCAACATTCGAGTTCACCCATAGACGTCGTACCTCTACGACGATATAACCGCTGCCCCAACAAAGAAGAAGAACAAGAATAGGAGAAGGAGGAACAAAGCTAAGCATCAGGCAAAACAAACAATATGGATGGTCAACACTACTGATTCAGAACTTGACCACCTCCTTCCATCACCATACCTCACTAAGCTGGGTGATCCTGGAGTACCCACCATCGATTGTATGATCGAGGGAAGTACTTTCTTCAAGACGTTCTGCGACATCGGCTCTAGCACCATCATAATGTCTAAGGTAACATATAAACATTTGTATAATACTAGACTCATGTATCGTATATATGTGCAGCTGCAGATGGCGGACCAATCATTTTGACGTCCAGAGGGAGTAGTGAAAGATGTTATGGTCAAAATAAGAGATCACTATATTCCTACCGACTTCATGGTTCTTGACATGGGAGAAGAAGACGATGTCCACCTTATTTTAGGACGACCCTTCCTCAACACCACTTGCGCGATCATCTACATAAGAACTGGGGAAATCCACTTCCAATTCCCTGGAGAGAAGGTACGTTGTTACTTTAATAGTTACACTACTTGTGAGCAGCCTAGAAAGAATAAGAGGAGACACCGCTCTCAACGCCAAAAGAAACAAGTCATCAAAGAGAAAGAAGCTACCCAAGAAGAAGCTATTCCAAAGAAAGAAGAAGAGAAGCCCAAGAAGAGTGAACCACAGGAAGAGACTCCTCAGTCCAAGAAAGTATAGAAAAGAAAAGAAACATCAACATCATCATCAAGTTCTCCAACACTTGACGAGCAATCATCCAGCTCCTCAGTTAAGCTGGAAGAAACCTCTGAAGACTAAACCAGACGTAAGGTCCGGGTCGATGGACCTAAATCTCCGAACCTTCTCCGAAAGGTAAACCGGTATTTATCTGCACATTTAAATTCAGCATATCTACTTTGTTTACATTCCCTTAGCATATCATTGCATTAAAAATAAAAATACTTTTTCCATTAATAACATGCATACTATTTAGAATTAAATACATATTTAAATTCTACATTGCATTTGAAAAGAAAATAAAAATAACTTTTATATTTTGAATCATCTCATTGCATCCAGAAATATATAAACTCTAAACCCCATGTGAGTAATAGTGAGGTGTGTAGCAACCCCATAATAATTACTCACTGTGGAGGCATATATATATATAAATAAAATCTAAAAATGAAGAAAAACCATTTGAATAATAAAAGATATTTCAAGACTCAAAAAATAATTAGGGAATAGTTTTCCACTAACCCTTAATATGTTCCACGAGTTTTGTTGTCTATTTGAAATTCAACAGGAAAAGGAGAAATTCCCTATGAAGCTCATGATGTCTTCACTCACTCAAGAGCTCTGCCTTGAACAATCATCAAAGATGGAGTGATGAGCATCTACGCAATCGAGGACTCAAGATGAACGACTACATCAAAATCCAGCTTAGGGGAGAGCATCCCCCGTATATATCGATAAGTATTTCTTTTCAAGTGATTTATCTTTTATTCTGAAAGTATAAAAAGATGCATAACTTAAGAAAACCAAATAAAAAGAGTGCTATGTGATAATATTAGCTAGACAATATATTAGTTAAAATAAAAGATACAAGAGAGTATTAGAACTTAATTACCGTAGAACTCAATTTTAAATATAATGGAAATGATGAATAGTTACTCTGTCGTAATTCCTTTCAAGTGCCTAGTTTTCAAACATGAATTCTCCCGAGTTTTGGGTAGAACTGTCTTGATCTAAAGATAAACTCTGAGCCTGAAACTTGTAGGTTCCAAATGCTGGATCTAAATCTAGGTAGTTGAGGAGTATGATATGAGAAAGTCTGAGCTGCTATTTATCTTGCTCCTACTGATGCTAGAGTTCTAGAGAATTTTATCTTTTGAAATCTTAAAATACCATGATGAGTACTTGTATGATAAAGCTTAAAATTCCTACCACAGCCATACATAGGATAGAAAACTCCATTCATACTTTTTACTACTTGTACTTGCATTGAGCATTGTCGAGCTCTGCTGACCCTTAGAGGCTTGTCATACTTTTAAAATCAAGATCACGTACACTCTACTCAAATATGTTGCTTTTACACTTGAAGTACGCAACAACATGCCTTTTCATTTAGATCCACCAAATATATTTTTCTCCTACACTGGGAGAGAACACCACTCACATGTCTTATAGGATTTTTGTCACCTATCCATACATTTCATAAGCCCCAGCTATTGTTGCTCTAGGTTATTATTATCTCTCAATCTTTCATTATAGACAAGAATGTTCTAGGCTTATATATTTTTTTAAAAAAAGAGAGAAGAAAGAGAAATATATAGAGAGTAAAACATGGACAAGTGTCCTACCAAAACAATGGGTACTTAGATGCCCATCTCTCTAAAAAAACTATAGCCCAGAATATCTCTTAGTCTAAGTTCTTCAATTATTCAAATAGAGATCAAAATCCCTTTCAAAGGAGCAAAAGTAGAATTAGATCCACTATCACCTTCATTGTAAATAAACCACTCCTTGATCCATACACATGCACTTCTTAATTTGATCGTATGCCTTGTTTCTCTGGATCCACTATTTGACTTTACAAAATATGCTTTGCAAGTATGAACACGTTGTCTCCATACCTATAAGCTCCAGATAAAGCATTAGATGTAGGATGAGAGAAGGAAAATCTCACTTTGCCTTGGAGAGGATCCAGAAATACCACATATATTGAGAGATTTGAGAGAGTCATACAAAAAGATACTCTGAGTTTTATTTTAAAAATCTTGCAAAACTCCGGAATAATAGTTGAATGAAGAGCTTGAGACATAGTGCTTGATTTGATTGTTCTACTTCTCGACTGCTCAAGACCCAAGTGAAGGCTAATAAGCTCTATAGTTAAAGATAATATGAGTAAGTCTGAAGGTTAAAGTGGTTAGATCTAATTCGGAGGAAAATTCTCGTTTGAACGCATGTGTACTTTTGAGGCGTGAAAGCATTGTAGCAACTCCTGATCCATTATGAATATTTTCTAAGGGACTAGCAAAAGGTAATGTCACATCCCAAAATTTCTAATTTTAGGTTGTGCATAGAAAACACTAAATAAAATAAATGTTTTAATATTCGGATAAAATTTCCTAAGTTTAGTTTATGATAGCATCAATTAGTTATAAAAAAATGAAAAAAATAATAAGAATCTTTAAATTTTTCTAAAATAATTTGACGGGCTATTGTTTGATGTGATGTTTGCTTGTTAACTCTTGTGTGTTGAGAGCGAGCAAAGTCTTTAAAAATACGTTTTGTAGGTCGATCTTCCTTCTCCGGCACGCCTTTATCTTTTTCTGCAATCAATGTTCCTTGTTTCTCATCTTAAGTTTTCATTGGGAGTTTCCTAAAATCTTTTCTTTATAACGTAAAGTATTCCTTTCAGTTCCTCATGTGTCAATCAATCTCAGTGAACTCTTCGGGAATTGTTCTAGCTTTTTCTGGAGCTAGTTCACGCTTTTCTATGAGCATAATCTAATTTTTAGATGCTCTAAAATATCTTGTCATGAGATCCAAATACTTTATTTGGGTACCTCATGTTCCATAATGTCTCTAGAAAATTTCCCCGAATTTTCGGAGCTTTCGGAATATTTTTTCGTGGCTTAAATAATAATTCTGGACTTTTCTAGAATTATTTTATCCATGAATTAATTAATTCCGAAAATAATAAATATCTCATTTTCCACCAAAGCCCGTGTGCAATAATCATAAATGCCCATTCATTTATTTACTAATGGGCTTTAATAATTAATTAGGCCTATTAGTAAAGATGGAGGGTGCAACGTCAATTAGCACCGTATCGCTAGTTAACATGGAGGTGGAGAGTTTTCCTCCCTATATATACATACCTACCCCTTGGGCAAAGCACACCAAAACTACCGTAAAAGGAACCTCTAGTTTGGGAAATCTCTCGTGTAGTAAATTAGAATTTTCTCCCTTCTTATCGTGTCGCCGCCGGCCGCCTGCTCGAGCGACGAACGCTCGTCGCTTGGCCTAGCCCGGTCTCGGCCCCTGCCATCGGCCGTCTCAGCGCGTTGCCGTATCTTCGACGCCCGACACCTGCTCGACACAATGCGTCCAGGGGAAAGTAGCAAGAGATCGGTGCCTCCATCGCTCGGCAGCGAAGGCTGCATCGACGTCTTGCCTGACGGCATACTCGGGCACATCCTCGGCTTCCTCATAGCGCAGGAGGCTGTGCGGACGTGTGTTCTCGCTAGGCGCTAGCGCCACCTCTGGAGGACTGCAACTGGCCTGCGCGTCGGTAGCTGCAGTGATTTTGAAGGGACACTGGTGAAGGAGCAACGGGAGTTTGTTTACCATCTGCTCCTCCTCCGTGGAACTTCGCCTCTAGACATCTGTGAGTTTGGGTTCAGTTTATTAGAGAGGGACGATGTGCCGTGGGTGAATCTCTGGTTCCGTCATGTCGTGATGTGTAGAGCTCGGGTGCTCAGGCTGCATGTATTTTGGCACTTGTTTCTTGAGCTAGATGACCAGCCTCTGAGCCTCTCGTTTCTCAGCACCTGACGAAGCTAGACAATCACAGTACGTATCTACTTCTCTTAGTTTTTTTATCCTCTGATGTTTTGTTTCGTTTGAATTTTGTTTTGCTTCGTTCAAGTTGCGTTAGATTCATATGGACACGCTCTACGCAGTAGTTTTAATGTTTTGTATGTCACATGTTTTTCTATATGTAGTTAAATATTAATTAATATACGTGCAACTAGTTTTATAATTAGAATCAATATATGTTTTATACTCTGATATTTTATACATAAACATTAATATGATTAATTGCTAGTATAAACATGTTCCTAAATTATAATTTGTTTAGTTCAAACCCGTTGCATAGGATAAACTCGTTTAAGTGCTCTCACATGTCTTTTTATGGAAGGCTAAAGTTCAACTTGATTAAATAATATGACATGTTCATAAATAAAATATGACTAGTTCTTACTTGTTTTTAAAATTAAAATATAATTTGATTAATCTGAATTGATATTCACATTGTTTTTCTTAATTAAAATAAATCAAACTCGTAGTTGTTTCCTTTATAATATAAAAACTCTCGATAGTATTATTGTTTATCATATTTTAATTTATGCGTTTAAATAAAATATTAATATATATGCAATTGGGTCTATAATTAGAAGCAAACAAAAACAACTTAGGGTTTAATCACCGGTCTTTCATGAAAACAATGCTAATATTATTAATATCATGCCTTTTTAAATTATGATTTGATTAGGTCAACCTTGAAATATGTATTGATTCACATTAGTTGCTCACATCTAAGTTATGTTTATCTAAACTATAAATGCTTAAATGCCTTAAATAATATATAATCATGTGTAAATAATATATCACTAAGATTTGACTTTAACTTGTATAACTCAATATAATTTAGTCAATTCCACTTTAAAAATATCCATTACCTCTTTTCATTAAATAAAATAAATCAACCATAAAGTTTGCTCTTTTAGTTATACTGTAAACTTCGATAGATGTGTCCTCGGTAATAGTAGCTCCGTTCTTAGTCATTCTTACGCTCTGGTGATCGTAGCAACGTACCATATTGTTTAGTACGTTCTCTTTTAAAGTACCTCCTGTGTTTGTTGTCTGTTCTTAGTTGTGTTTGTTGTCTGTTCTGCTTGATTGTTGAGAGTAGAAGAAGTATGGTTAATTAGCGCTGAAGACGAGGAGCTGAGGACCGACAGTCAAAGCAAGAGGACTTAAGTCCAGAAGATAGCAACTGGAGATTCTGAGTAGCTAACTTTGGGAAAAGCAAGTATAGCATGGGATCATCCTTGTTTCCTATTCACCTTTAATACACTTAATTCATGTACATGTGTCTACCTTGTTACCCCTAAGGATATCCTAGCTTTTGTATCTTGTACCTTAACACCGGTGGAATATTGCATTGGGTAGTATTTATGCTAGTGCTCAAGATAAATAACCATGATCTGTAACTTGACTAATGGTATATGCAATAAACGTTTAAAAGATGCTTTATAGAAACATGGCTCAAGAGGGCTAGAGCATTGGGTTGTTTTTATGGTGCTCTAGTTTCTCTCCTTAAGGACTTATCTATAAGCGAACATCGGGGACTTATAGTACAACTGTGAGGGCTATATGGCTCTGGCTTTAGTCAAGTATGAGGACCTTTTCTAGCTTGTTAGTGGTAACCTTGATGGCGTAAGAATGGCTTGACGAATCTGGTATAGTGCGGCCTCTGTCCTTATGTGTATAGGCTGCGCGTCATTGTGCCATTTGGAAGGGGGGCTCTACATCTGTTTGCTGAGTGAATCTAATGGCCCTAACTTGTTAGATGAACCTTTGAAATGCTTCATAGTGAAGCCTGCCGACCTTCCTTGGTAGTGGGTCAAGAGGCTGATCACCTCGGGCGAAAGGGTAAATCACGACTCACAGTGAAAGTGTACAACCTCTGCAGAGTGTAAAATTGTTGTAATAGCCGTGCTCACGGTCACGAGTGGCCTTGGACCCTTACAGAATAAATGATGAACACTGATGATAATGATAATACTGATGATATTGATGCTCACTAATGATTATTGTTTCTTGCTATACATTATTCACGTTTACATGATCATGAGGTTATTTGGGCTTACGAAACTTGTTGCTACTCAAATGCTAAAAAGATGACTCACTAAAAGCTATTGCAGTAAACCCGTGTCAAACCTTTTGAGCTTCATGAACCTCGTGTTATATTTGTTGAGTTCGACATGGACTCACTCTTGCTATTTCCCTACACTCTAGTGTGTAGTGAGGTGCTGCTTAGAAGAAGGATGAAATTGTAGTAGAGTTTCCAGAAGTCTTTTCGAAGTGCTTGGCATACGAAACCCCCAGTCAGCCGTACCTGTGATGTTGGAGCCTGAAGAAAAGATTAGTGACCGTTCCGCGACACTCTGATAGTTGTAAGTGTTAATATATTATGTTTCCCGCTTTATATAAACATTGTTTTGATATTTTTATTCTGTTGTTGTATGTGTGGACTTCCTGGACACACATATGATGAGCCTAGTTTTGTTCTTTGCAAAATCGGGTGTGACAGAATGGTATTAGAGCGATGTTGACTGTAGGACGTATGCCAAGTAGCACTGGACGTATTCTAAAACTTATTTTATGATAAAACTATTTTGTCATCCCTTGACTCATTGATTTTGACTACTTCCTCTTCCTTGTCCTATTGTATCCCCTCCTTGATAGCTTCCTTTGAGCTATTATTTCTTACTCCCTTGGTTTTTGTTTTATGTTGTCTTTACTAAAAGTTTTCTGATCTCACCTTTTGCAAAAGTTCAATGGCCTTTCATCATACATACTTTTCCCTTAGGATGACCACCATTGTTGAAGAAGCACGTGTAGTACCGATGATGTGATGTGTGCTTGTTGTGCTTGATGTGTTGCTTGTGTGTTATCCTTGTTCTCATGTTTCAAAGGTGGCTCGGAAGGTATAAGTCTTGAAGAATAGCTCGATCCAAGTTAAGTGGGGTAGTGTCATCTTCTATCCTACTTATCTTTCAATCGATCCTAAATCTTGCCATTTATCTCTTACACTGTCCTTGCCTACCCTTGGTTGTCATGTTGCCTTCTTTATCTCATCTTAATGGAGGATCAACACATGAAATACTCATCAATAGTAGTAAGCCTTAGAGAAAGTGTTGCCTTCAATGACATCGCCAGGTGGAACAAGATCTTTGTTAAGTGGGATAGCGTCTGCCACCATCATCAATCTCAAGTCACGAGACAAGAAGATCCAAAGACCAATCGCTATCATAATATCATCTTTTGCTAGTCCTTGCCCCTTAACCAGTCTTTACTTTTTCTTATCAACATTTGATAACTTTTGACCCTTGTCCTTACATCTTATAAATCCTGATTCAAGGACCTACAAAGACTTGAAGATCAATTTACCCTTCTCACTGGTCACCCTGAATGGTAAAACGGAAGACTAGTCATTACCTTTCTTCAACCAATGCTAGTCTGTCACTTTTTCGTGATGTCTCATAAATCTTGAATCCAGGAGTTTTGAGTACATCAAGATATATCTTTATCTCTTATGTTATCTCTTACTAATCTTCACCCTTGTTTTTACACCTTATAAAGTGAAGACTCGATGATCAACCTTGATCTATCTTTTCAACCTCCTTTGATATTCCTTTCCACCTATTCTAAACTTCAATCCTTTGACACTCTGTCATTAGCTTGAATCAATCTTAACAATCAATCCAATGTTCTCTTGTCAACCATTGATAATCCTTGACGCTTATATCAGAACTTGTCAAAAATTTCAAAACAATCTTATTGGTCTGCTTTATCTCTCTCCCAAGACTCTTCGAATCTCGGGACGAGATTCCTCTTAAGTGGGGTAGAATTGTCACATCCTAAAATTTCTAATTTTAGATTGTGCATAGAAAACACTAAATAAAATAAATGTTTTAATATTTAGATAAAATTTGCTAAGTTTAGTTTATGATAGCATCAATTAGATATAAAAAAATGAAAAAAATAATAAGAATCTTTAAATTTTTCTAAACTAATTTGACGAGCTATTGTTTGATGTGCTGTTTGCTTGTTAACTCTTGTGTGTTGAGAGCAAGCAAAGTCTTTAAAAATGCGTTTAGTAGGTCGATCTTCCTTCTCCGGCACGCCTTTATCTTTTTCTGCAATCAATGCTCCTTGTTTCTCATCTTAAGTTCTCATTAGGAGTTTCCTAAAATCTTTTCTTTATAACGTAAATTATTCCTTTCAGTTCCTCATGTGTCAATCAATCTCAGTAAACTCTTCGGGAATTGTTCTACCTTTTTCTGGTGCTAGTTCATGCTTTTCTGTGAGCATAATCTAATTTTTACATGCTCTAAAATATCTTGTCATGACCTCAAATACTTTATTTGGGTTCCTCATGTTCCATAATGTCTCTGGAAAATTTTTCCGAATTTTCGGAGCTTTTGGAGTATTTTTTTCGAGGCTTAAATAATAATTCTGGACTTTTCTAGAATTATTTTATCCACAAAATTAATTAATTCCGAAAATAATAAATATCTCATTTTCCACCAAAGCCCGTGTGCAGTAATCCTAAATGCCCATTCATTTATTTACTAATGGGCTTTAATAATTAATTAGGCCTATTAGTAAAGATGGAGGGTGCAACGTCAATTAGCACCATATCGCTAGTTGACATGGAGGTGGAGAGTTTTCGTCCCTATATATATATACCTACCCCTTGGGCAAAGCACACCAAAATATCGTAAGAGGAGCCTCTAGTTTGGAAAATCTCTCATGTAGTAAATTAGAATTTTCTCCCTTCTTATCGTGTCACCGCCGGCCGCCTCCTCGAGCGACGAATGCTCGCCGCTTGGCCTGGCCTGGCCTCGGCCCCGGCCTCGGCCCCTGCCATCGGCTGTCTCAGCGCGTTGCTGTATCTTCGACGCCCGACACCTGCTCGACACAATACGTCCAGGGGAAAGTAGCAAGAGATCGGTGCCTCCATCGCTCGTCAGCGAAGGCTGCATCGACGTCTTGCCTGACGGCGTACTCGGGCACATCCTCGGCTTCCTCCCAGCGTAGGAGGCCGTGCAGACGTGTGTTCTCGCTAGGCGCTAGCGCCACCTCTAAAGGACCGCAACTGGCCTGCGCATCGGTAGCTGCATTGATTTTGAAGGGACACCGGTGAAGGAGCAATGGGAGTTTGTTTACCATCTGCTCCTCCTCCGTGGAACTTCGCCTCTGGACATCTGTGAGTTTGGGTTCAGTTTATTAGAGAGGGACGATGTGCCACGGGTGAATCTCTAGTTTCGTCATGTCGTGATGTGCAGAGCTCGGGTGCTCAGGCTGCATGTATTTTGGCACTTGTTTCTTGAGCTAGCCGACCTGCCTCTGAGCCTCTCGTTTCTCAGCACCTGACGAAGCTAGACAATCACAGTACATATCTACTTCTCTTAGTTTTTCATCCTCTGATGTTTTGTTTCGTTTGAATTCTGTTTTGCTTCGTTTAAGTTGCGTTAGATTCATATCGACACACTCTACGCAGTAGTGTTAATGTTTTGTATGTCACATGTTTTTCTATATGTAGTTAAATATTAATTAATATACGTGCAACTAGTTTTATAATTAAAATCAAGATATGTTTTATACTCCGATATTTTTTACATAAACATTAATATGATTAATTGCTAGTATAAACATGTTCCTAAATTATAATTTGTTTAGTTCAAACCCGTTGCATAGGATAAACTTGTTTAGGTGCTCTCACATGTCTTTTTATGCAAGGTTAAAGTTTAACTTGATTAAATAATATGACATGTTCATAAATAAAATATGACTAGTTCTTACTTGTTTTTAAAATTAAAATATAATTTGATTAATCTGAATTGATATTCACATTGTTTTTCTTAATTAAAATAAATCAAACTCGTAGTTGTTTCCTTTATAATATAAAAACTCTCGATAGTATTATTGTTTAGCATGTTTTAATTTATGCGTTCAAATAAAATATTAATCTATATGCAATTGGGTCTATAATTAGAAGCAAACAAAAACAACTTAGGGTTTAATCTCCGGTCTTTCATGAAAACAATGCTAATATTATTAATATCATGCCTTTTTAAATTATGATTTGATTAGGTCAACCTTGAAATATGTATTGATTCACATTAGTTGCTCATATCTAAGTTATGTTTATCTAAACTATAAATGCTTAAATGCCTTAAATAATATATATAATCATGTGTAAATAATATATCACCAAGATTTGACTTTGACTTGTATAACTCAATATAATTTAGTCAATTCCACTTTAAAAATATTCATTACCTCTTTTCATTAAATAAAATAAATCAACAGTAAAGTTTGCTCTTTTAGTTATGTTGTAAACCTCGATAGATGTGTCGGTAACAGTAGCTCCTTTCTTAGTCGTTCTTGCGCTCTAGTGATCGTAGCAATGTACCGTATTGTTTAGTACGTTCTCTTTCAAAGTATCTCCTGTGTTTGTTGTCTGTTCCTAGTTGTGTTTGTTGTCTGTTCTGCTTGATTGCTGAGAGTAGAAGAAGTATGGTTAATTAGTGCTGAAGGCGAGGAGCTGAGGACCGACAGTCAAAGCAAGAGGACTTGAGTCCAGAAGATAGCAACTGGAGATTCTGAGTAGCTAACTTTGGGAAAAGGCAAGTATAGCATGGGATCATCCTTGTTTCCTATTCACCTTTAATACACTTAATTCATGTGCATGTGTCTACCTTATTACCCCTAAGGATATTCTAGCTTTTGTATCTTGTACCTTAACACCGGTGGAATATTGCATTGGGTAGTATTTATGCTAGTGCTCAAGATAAATAACCATGATCTGTAACTTGACTAATGGTATATGCAATAAACGTTTAAAAGATGCTTTATAGAAACATGGCTCAAGAGGGCTAGAGCATTGGGCTATTTTTATGGTGCTCTAGTTTCTCTCCTTAAGGACTTATCTATAAGCGAACATCCGGGACTTACAGTACAACTGTGAGGGCTATATGGCTCTGGCTTTAGTCAAGTATAAGGACCCTTTCTAGCTTGTTAGTGGTAACCTTCATGGCGTAAGAATGGCTTGACGAATTTGGTATAGTGCGGCCTCTGTCCTTATGTGTATAGGCTGCGTGTCATTGTGTCATTTGGAAGGGGGGCTCTACATCTGTTTGCCGAGTGAATCTAATGGCCCTAACTTGTTAGAAGAACCTTTGAAAGACTTCATAGTGAACCCTGCCGACCTTCCTTGGTAGTGGGTCAAGAGGCTGATCACCTTGGGCGAAAGGGTAAATCACGACTCATAGTGAAAGTGTACAACCTCTGCAGAGTGTAAAACTGTTATAACAGCCGTGCTCATGGTCACGAGTGGCCTTGGACCCTTATAAAATAAATGATGAACACTGATGATAATGATAACACTGATGATATTGATGCTCACTAATGATTATTGTTTCTTGCTATACGTTATTCACGTTTACATGATCATGAGGTTATTTGGGCTTACGTAACTTGTTGTTACTCAAATGCTAAAAAGATGACTAACTAAAAGCTGTTGTAGTAAACCCGTGTAAAACCTTTTGAGCTTCATGAACCTCATGTTATATTTGTTGAGTTCGACATGGACTCACTCTTGCTACTTCCCTACACTCCAATGTGTAGTGAGGTGCTGCTTAGAAGAAGGATGAAAGTGTAGTGGAGTTTCCAGAAGTCTTTTCGAAGTACTTGGCATACGAAACCCCCAGTCAGCCGTCACTGTGACGTTGGAGCCTGAAGAAAAGATTAGTGACCATTCCACGACACTTTGATAGTTGTAAGTGTTAATATATTATGTTTCCCGCTTTATATAAACATTGTTTTGATATTTTTATTCTGTTGTTGTATGTGTGGACTTCCTAGACACACATATGACGAGCCTAGTTTTGTTCTTTGCAAAACTGGGTGTGACAGGTAAGCTTGGGGGAGATGTTGACGAGGTTATCTATCATAATAAAGGGTTAAAATAAATATATAAAGGGCTAATAAATGATCACCAACATAGGTTTAGGGTGTCAACTAACGAAATTGCACGAGTTTTGGTGAATCTATATTTTGTAGGGGGTTATCAAAATAATTCAGGAATTGATATCTTCCACGAGAAGGAACCCACGTCAATCGGCCTAATCTCCACGTCATGAATACGCAAGAGGCTTCTAGAGGACACTAGAGGACTCCACGAGGAGGGCCACCACGAGGCGCCGCCAAGTGGGGCCGACCGGCCTCAACCCTAGGCCAACCGACCCCTGGACGCCACCCCTCGGCTCCTTTCTTTGCAAGCTACTTCAACCACCTCCAAGGATGCATCCTAACCCTATGTGAAGGTCGGTTTGATCCAAGGGCCACGGTTCCATGCTCTGGGCTATATAAACGTGGCCCCAGATCCCCCTTCAAAGGGGAATTCATTCAATCAATCATCAACCAAAAAGCAGAAGACCAACCAGCAAATCTCATCTCCTTAGAGCTCTATCAGATCTAGGCATAGCTAGATTAGAATTAGAAGTAGAGGAGTCAAACAGCCTTAGGCTCCAGATCTAGTCAAGAAGAGCTTGGAAAATCCAGTTCTTCTCTCTTGTATCAACATTGTTCTTCAGATATTCATCTAGTTCATCAGTTCTTCTAGTTCTTGATCTAGTTCATGTTCTAGTTCTTCATGTTCTAATTGTTTATTTTTCTAGTTCATAATTGTTCTAGTTCATCATTGTCTAGTTCTAGTTCATTGTTCTTGATCATTATTCTTGATACATTAGATATGATTTTGTTCTTAATCTACATTATATCCTTGATTATTGGAGATTAGTCTGCTTTGATTATATATTTGGCATAGATAGTTTATCATTATGTTTATATACATGTTTGCAAAGCACTCACCTTATTGAGTCATGGGTGGGTGGTCAACATTGTGTAAGTGTGGTACTTATACACTGTTTACCTGCAAATGCACTCTATACTCCGGGCCATGTGGTAGATCGCGGGTGTGACATTCCTGTTGAGTCCTTTGTAGTCCACTCCCCGAGTGTAGAACTTAGTAGAACACGGTCTCATTACTTAGTTGTTACTCTGTTTCTCAGCTTCGTAATGGAGATGTTCCTTGTTTGTGGATATGAGATAACCTAGCCAATGATTGCCTGATATAATTGCACTAATCAATGTAGATTATGACTAATAGTTAACGGATTACTTAGGAGTTATTCTCTTACTTTATATTCTGATCAATGACTTGCCATAGTAGTACTGCTCTAAGGAATATCATCTGAATGGTCTGATTATCATATATTTTATCTCTTTTTATTTGATTGACTCCTATTTGAGAGTAAAGGATAGTGATTTCGAATATTCATATCACATGTGTAGAGTTGCCTTTAATTAATATGTGCCCCTCTGTTTGTTCTCCTTTGGTTAAATATAAATAACGATACCTAGGATAAACTTGGGTGAAATGCTACAACGGGTGTATTTATCTGTGCGCTTGCGGATATATACTTTAATATCTTTATATAGTTAAGTGGCATGAGTACAATACAACCACACTCTTGGTGTCATGTTGGGGATGACAACCTAACGCGAGTGATGCTAAGAAGTGTCAACATCCGTCCTCGTGGCGGATGCTCTAGCGAATGGACTCCTGATAAAGACAGATGTTCCTAGCTTATACTAGAGTAGTAGTCAATAGCGTAGACATGGTGTCTAGGCTAGAGGCTACCTTCATTTGCCTCATGCTCCATGATCGAGGGATAGGCGGGCAGGTGGTGACAGCCATGTTCATCCCTTGCATTCCCCCCACGTTCGAATAGGCATAGAGCTAGAAGCTAGCATCGGTTGGTAGACCAGCTGATATCCAGTGCCTGAAGTGAAGTATAAAGATAGCGATATCTAACCTTAAGCAAGCTACCTAAGATATCCTCACTGTCCAAGTTATCCTTCTTATGTTCATAGGGTTAAACTAGAATTAGAGACTACCTACTAAAACTGTCCTTGGGAAATTACGATATCCTAAATACCACCAGGTGAAATGCTACAACGGTATTTCCATGCGCTTGCGGACTTATTCTGTAAACGTTGCAGAATACCACTCGACGTTTCTAGATGGTGTTGCTAGGATACACCAATTCTAGTGATGACATTAAGAAACACCAACAAGCATTTCTGGTGCCATTGCCGGGGATAGGTTTTATATATATTCTTAGTAACGATGTTAAGAAATGTCAATAACAATCATGTTGACTAAGTTATAGTGAGGTGTGATATAGTTCTGACTTAGAAATCCAACCATTTTTATTTAAAGGACTTAGAGAATTTATTTTGATAAAAATATTATAAAACCATAGTATCACTTACTCCTCTTTTGATGAGCAATTTCTACCAAGGCCAAATATAACTTCTTGCAAAAGTTTCAACCCTTCTACATACGCTGCTTGTTATTGTGTTGAGTTTGGTCAAGTTTTGTTGACCCTTGTTGAGAGATTTGTCATGCTCCCAAGATCAAGATCACATACACCCACATACGCTTGCTGCTCCTACACTGGGAGTACGCAAAAATATGCTTCCGTCCACCAAAAAAATCTACTCCTACACTGGGAGTAGACAAAAAAATACTTGTTAGGTAAATACTCCATGCTCTAAAAGATAGTGAATCTCTCTCTAAATAAGGGGTTTCGAACAAGAGACATTGGCTATGCAAAAGTATGAAAAAAATTATTTAGACATATGAAGATCCAAGAAGAAAAAATAATAAAAAATAGGGACACATGAAGGTCCCAAGGTATTGAAAAAAAGAGATGAAGACATGAAGGCTCATATATAAAAAAAAGGAAAAATAATAGCCATGTCTCAAAATAAAAAAATTAGAGAGAGATAATATCTACAAAAGGAGTATAGTTTTAGTTCATCTTATAATTTTAGTTTATCACTTTCCACAAACTTGCACATCTTGATCTAAGTGTATGGCACTTCTCTCCTTGGATCCTCGATTTGACTTTACAACATATGCAATACAAGTATGCTATCCCTACCTAAAGTTCCACATAAACCATTTTAGAAGTAGGAGAAAACAAAAAAAGGCAAAACATTGCTATGCCTTGGTAAGGATTCATACTCCACTGAGTGATTCGAGAGTGCCATTTAAGGAGTATGAAGTGAACTATGCTTTTGTTTAAGAAAACTTTCAAAACTTTGAGTTGCTAAGATGTGAAATTAGGAAGATGACTTTGTTTCGAGAACTGTTCCACTTTTCAATAACCCAAGGAAACATGTTAGCCAGCACCACATTTCCCACTTGCGTAAAAGAATGTGTTGGAATAACTTTCGTGTATAGCTGTATATCTTGGGATGTTGGCGGTTCTTAACTCACATTTCTAACCACCAATTATCACATGAAATGAACCAATATGGTCACCAAACTTATAATTAGGGTTTATAACTAACGACTTTTACAAGTTTTGGTGATTGTTCATTTGCAGAATTGCATTTGTAAAAATACACATAAAAGGGCTCAAAATACGCAAGAAACAAAGAATAACACCATATTGTGCTAAGCAACATAAGCCCAAGGGGGCGGAGGCCCACAACTAGACAAATCAGGAAGACAAGCCCATGATCGAGGCAAATCCACCTTATCTTCAGGAGATACCACCGTGGACCATGTTACAATGATCACAAAGAGGTGACCCACCAAAGATGGGGCCCAAAGGCCTAGTGGGGGTGCGGTCACACCGCCGTTGGGCCTATTCGGGCCTAAACTTCACGGGCCACCTCTTATCGCCTTCCCATGGTCGGTTTGGGTGGTTAAGGCGGCAAATTCAATGGAGGCGGTTTGGTTCCTTCCATAGAGGGAGATTCAGAGAATATTCTAAGGAATACACCCCTTCTCTCCACCTATAAAAGGAGACCCCCTCCTCCTCATTTGACAACAACACTCAAGGGATCAAGAGCTACACTACTAGAATAAGAGCATCATTCCAAGGGCTTATGCCCTAATAGCTAGCTAGAGTTGAGAAAGTGAGATGTGAGGGAGAGTTCAGGGAAGCGCTAGGCTTGACGGTGACTTCCCAAAGCTTGTACCTCGATGAACACGTGCTTGGTACCCTAATGGGATCTTAGCTAAGTAAGTGTTCATGGTTCTTATGGTCTTTTATGTCTTTTGATTAGTTGAGCTTTACCTAAACTTGTTTGCGGGTTTGTCGTCCTCTCTCGTAGCAGATGCTCTAGTTAGAGGGTCTCTAATAAAGCTGGATCGCCCTACGTAATGCTAGAGTAGTAGTCGATAGCGTAGACGTGGTGTCTAGGCTAGAGGCTACCTTCGTTTACCTCGTACCCTCCGGTTGAGGGGTAAGCAGCAGGTGGTGATAGCCATGTCCGTCCCTTGTAATCCCCTGCATCCGGGTACGACGTAGAGCCGTAGATCGGCATCAACTGGTAGAACAGTTGCAATCCGGTGCCCGAAGTAAGCAAGTAGAAGTAGAGTTTATCTATCCAAAAGATCTAAGAGCCATAGGAATCCATATCTACCCTTTCCAGCTATACCATTGTGTTGTCCTTGGACGAATTAGCCAGAAGAAGTACCTCCGTTCCCTGTGGAAATACGATACCCTGAATACCACCGGGTGAAAGGTACAACGGTAATTTCGTGTGCTTGCGGAATCTTTCTGTATATGTTAAGAAATACCAACAATCTTCACGCTTAACCGTAAAAGGTATAAGCCACAACACCACGGCATCCCACAAAAGGGATCCGATCCACCCCATCTCTAATGTAATCACCATCTATACTTGTTTATTAACCATTTCACAATACCCACAACTTATCCTCACCGCTCACAAAGTTTTCGTTTAAAATCATTGTATTTGAGAAATCACAGTGATGAGTATCCATGTTGGGTACCAAGTCCCAAGCATACTAAATAATAATATTTCATCATAACATAATGTTTATTCCTAGGTTTGAACAAGATAATTATCAGGATATATCAATTCATGGATGGCTATTCAAACGGGTTGTAGCTAAGCAGCGAAAATATTTCGTACGTATAATCGTACATGTAATATTTAAAACAGCTTCTACGGGTTGTATTTAAAAAAATTAGATCAACATGCATCAAAGGAAATTAGATTGAACTTGCCTCCGTCGGCGTCCTCGGCAAAACTCCTACTGGCAGTTTGGATCCTCGACGCCGAACTCGCGGTACTCGCTTCCAAACTTGTCCTGGCCACCGAGATCGTCGTTTGCCTCCTCGGTCACTCCATCGTGTAACAACGGGCAAACGACCGAAACAACGGACAAACATAATTAAATATTCACATAAATTCATATGAGCTTCATAAATCATAAAATTGATATGGGAGATAGAATATGATTTTAGATGAATTTAGGAAGAAGAATCGATGAAATCGGAGTTCAGTTGGTGGAGTATTTTACATGATAGCTGTTAGATTAGTTTCCAGAAATAACAAGGATTTGCACTAGCTACTCTTGGAATTCTGTGCAACACGTGGATACGTGGATTAGCACTTGCAGTGGGCTTTGCGTGTGGAATGTGGGCTCATGGTTCAGCACCTGGGCTGCTGCCTGCTTCTTGCTGTGCTGTACTAAATAAGACGAAGTAAACGGAGGAGCAGAGGACACGCAAGAGGGACAGAGCACAGCGCTGTGCTCCTCTGCTCTGGCCGCCATGGCCAGGCTGCCGTAGCTCGCGCATTAACACGAGGGAGGGAAACGAGAGGAGTTGGGTGGTGGATTCGAACTTGTTTGCAGCAGCGAATCCGTCTGGGGTTACGGAGGGGAGATGGAGAACAGAGAAGGCTCACCTCAAGCCGCCATGGCCATGGACTACGGAGCTCGGGGGAGCCTTGGTACAGGCAAGGGGAATGAGAGGTGCATCATGGTCATGGGGAAGGAGAGGAGATGCTGGGAAGGCTCACCGTCGAAGGAATCGAGAGGAGATGGCCGGGCGACGGAGATCGACGAGGGCGACTCGCGGCTACCGAGGTTTTCTCACCCGGTATTTTAAAAATATCGGTGATACAGGAGAATATCAGATATATCCGAAAATTTATCAACAATCTCTACAACTAAAATATTTGCAGAGGAATCGTCCCCCGGCTTCGCACGCGCTCGCTCCCAGGTCTGCCCGGCGGGCTGGGTCCCACGCGCGCTCGCTCCCACACCTGCCCGGCGGTTCCCACGCACGCCACAGGGAGCGCCAGGCCGCCAAGGCACCGGGCGCTAGGCTAGGGTTGCGCGGGGCCAGCGGCGGCGACATGGAGTGCATGTTCTCCGTGGGGACCGGCGTAGGCGCCTCTTTCGGCGCGGGGTCCTCCAGTGGGTGCAGGCGATAAGGGAGCGGCGGCCGCAGGGAGTCGCGCGCTTGGGAGGAAGCGGCAGCCACACGCGCGGGGAACAATGGCCTGGCGAGGGACGCATACAGCGCGGCGAGATAGGCGGAGATGGATGGCCAAAAGCTCGAGGTCAACTGTCTATACCTGGAAATCCCTGCTTCGGAGTACACTGCTGCTGAGGAGGACCCGCTTGCAGGACTCGAGCATGGACATGAGGTGGCCGGAGCACCACCCAGGCAGAAGCACCAGCACGGGCGTCGCCATTGGAACAGTCGGTGTAACTCTATAAGCGTAACTTCAGTACTTTTCCTTTTCCTTTTCCCTTTCTGAGAGTACACGCTCTTGATTCGTCCCAGAGACTGCTCGTGCGCTTTCACGGTATTCTCCACGCACCTCAAGGTTGCTGGATGAGCGGCATCGCATCACGAGTGACAGAGTTGTCTTCGTATCTTACTGCAGTCAAGGTGCTCGATGGAATGCTGCTGAGGTGAATGCATTGTCAAGAATAGTGTTACTCCCTTCACATAGCTCATTGTGTTTGACGATGATCAGTAGCAACGGGGAAGCTGTTTGGTCAACTGATGTGGAATTAGATGTAATATATGTCAAACTCGAAATATGTCTCTCTGTACAGGATTGAATTCTCTGAACATTTGCATGTGACTTGTGTTTCCTCAGGAGCATCGAGTAAGGACGAGGCGGCCCTCTATCGGTTTCTGTATATTGAGACGACGACAAGCCTGCGCTCGTAACTTATCCGGATGTAGCCTTAAATAATGTACCTTTGTTGCCTCTATATTTTTTTTGTTAAAGGTAGCAAGCTTGGCCATAGATTTAGCAACTTAATACATTGGGGAAATTCTTCATGTGTGGTAGACATGTCTTGCTTCCAAGGATTGTTCCTCTGTCCAAAGGCTGTGTCGCTCTTGCTTCACAATTTCTGTGGGTACCATCTCTACAACTAAAATATTTGCAGAGGAATCGTCCCCCGGCTTCGCACGCGCTCGCTCCAAGGTCTGCCCGGCGGGCCGGGTCCCACGCGCGCTCGCTCCCACGCCTGCCCGGCGGTTCCCACGCACGCCACAGGGAGCGCCAGGCCGCCAAGGCACCGGGCGCTGGGCTAGGGTTGCGCGGGGCCAGCGGCGGCGACATGGAGTGCGTGTTCTCCGTGGGGACCGGCGTAGGCGCCTCTTTCGGCGCGGGGTCCTCCAGTGGGTGCAGGCGATAAGGGAGCGGCGGCCACAGGGAGCCGCGCGCTTGGGAGGAAGTGGCAGCCACACGCGCGGGGAACAATGGCCTGGCGAGGGACGCATACAGCGCGGCGAGATAGGCGGAGATGGACGGCCAAAAGCTCGAGGTCAACTGTCTATACCTGGAAATCCCTGCTTCGGAGTACACTGCTGCTGAGGAGGACTCGCTTGCAGGACTCGAGCATGGACATGAGGTGGTCGGAGCACCACCCAGGCAGAAGCACCAGCACGGGCGTCGCCATTGGAACAGTCGGTGTAACTCTGTAAGCGTAACTTCAGTACTTTTCCTTTTCCTTTTCCTTTTCCTTTTCCCTTTCTGAGAGTACACGCTCTTGATTCATCCCAGAGACTGCTCGTGCGCTTTCACGGTATTCTCCACGCACCTCAAGGTTGCTGGATGAGCGGCATCGCATCACGAGTGACAGAGTTGTCTTCGTATCTTACTGCAGTCAAGGTGCTCGATGGAATGCTGCTGAGGTGAATGCATTGTCAAGAATAGTGTTACTCCCTTCACATAGCTCGTTGTGTTTGACGACGATCAGTAGCAACGGGGAAGCTGTTTGGTCAACTGATGAGGAATTAGATGTAATATATGTCAAACTCGAAATATGTCTCTCTGTACAGGATTGAATTCTCTGAACATTTGCATGTGACTTGTGTTTCCTCAGGAGCATCGAGTAAGGACGAGGCGGCCCTCTATCGGTTTCTGTATATTGAGACGATGACAAGCCTGCGCTCGTAACTTATCCGGATGTAGCCTTAAATAATGTACCTTTGTTGCCTCTATATTTTTTTGTTAAAGGTAGCAAGCTTGGCCATAGATTTAGCAACTTAATACATTGGGGAAATTCTTCATGTGTGGTAGACATGTCTTGCTTCCAAGGATTGTTCCTCTGTCCAAAGGCTGCGTCGCTCTTGCTTCACAATTTCTGTGGGTACCACATCACACATCAAGGACACAAGGTCAGTTATGATGTTTTTTTTTCTTGCATGATCAATTCAGGCAACCAACCACTCAACATTCTTGACATGTTATTAGGTCGGGTTCTTACATGTTTTTTATGGAGTATGTTAAGTATTGCAGTTAGGAGCAGCTCCGATTGCAGCTGATGTGCATGTGCCATTTGTCGATGACTTTGCAGATCACTTGCTGGTGTCCTTGATTTTTTTCAGGTAGCATATCATGTCATTTGCTGAATTCTGTATTACTACTTTGGTTTCGTATGGAGGTGGTCCCCCTGATGTTGTAATCTTGGTTTCTTCCTTGCAGCTGTAATGTGCTTGGGACTATTTTGTAGTGTGCCTATGTGATCGTTGATTTTTCAAAATCATCAACCATTTTGTTTGTTTAATTTGTGTTAGAGATCTATAACTTGTTTGAGGTTGTCTTTGATAACTGTTAGAACATCTCCATCTGCATGCTTCAGTTCCATCTGCATGTTTCAGTGATATGATATGATAACTACTGTGATCTGTACCTAGCAACTTGTCTGTTTTTTTTCTCCTCGGAATATGCACGATCGAGCTATGTATCTTTGTATAGGCAGACATTAGTAGTATGTATGATAAGCCTATATTCTTAAGTCTCCTGCTAATTCAGGATAAGCCTACTGCTAATTCCTAAGAAAACATTAGTAGTATGTATGTTAAGCCTATATTGTTAAGCCTAATGCTAATTCAGGATAAGCAGACATTGTTAGCATGTATGTTAAGCCATATAGTAGTATCCTGCTAACTCAAGGATTACCTGAGTAGTAGGCGCTATCCTGAATTTATTTTATACTTAAACACATACTCAAGGATTGCCTGGGCAGTTAGCACTAGGCGCCATTGCAGTTGAAAGATTCTTAATGCTACTCTTGTGATCCCACATCTTGAAGTGAACCCTGTTTGGAAGGACTCACTCTGGAGTTTTTGAAACTATATATTTCGTATTCTCCTGTTGAGCTGGACTATTTTTTGTACTGGTAAATCTGTTTTATGGCTGCAGCTCATTCAAAGAATTTTTTTGATGTGGATCACTTTTATCAACTCCCTGAAGATTAAGTTTCCATTATCAATGTGCCTCGAAAAGAATTTTCTTAGAGCACAGGAGAGTAATATGGCACATGTTATGTTTTTTTGTGTATTTTTTGTGCTCTTGAAAGAATATCTGCTCCAAAACATTGCAAATTGACCTATACTTTTCAGGTTATGGCTGCACATTATTCCTGTGACTTTGGAGGTGCCAGACCTGAACAACTAGCCCTAGCTAAGTAAAGACAAGTAATATGGCTAGGGAGGGTATTGAACTCACAGCTAACTGCTTCGGAACACATGACACCATTGACTACATCCCAGACATGGTAAATGCATGCTACCTGCACATACTACATCTCTTTCTCATATTGTTGTGCCTGTGTGTACAACCTATTCAATGAAATTACTGAAGGAAATTATTTTTTCCCCTTTCATTGCTGTTAAAGTTGGTCAAGAAATTCCAGTCGTCAAGAATTTTTTTTAAAAAAAACATAAAGGAGAAATATTAGATATATTGTTGTACCTAACGTCAATCAAATTAACAGTGGTGCTATTTGGCAGCTGTGGTCCGCTAAGGAGGTGACAATACTGGGGAGGTGACACCAATTCGCCGGAGAGCTCGAAAGTGATCTCATCCACATGGTGGAGGAATGCCAAGAAGTGCCACCAGTTGGCACTAATTGACGGGGTAAGGCTAAACACAGCTAAACACCGTCCCTTTATGAATGAATTGGCAAACACTTATGTTTGTTCTTACTAATCAACCGGTGTACACACAAATGAATTGAAGACTCATAATAGTGACGCTACGAACATTCCATGGAAAGTATTGTTTTTTTAATAGTATAACATGTTGTGACACTATTTTTTCTTCCCGTTGCAACGCACGGGCATTTACCTAGTAGAAATAAAATTTTAAAAGAAATTTAGATAAAAAAATAACTCATTTTATTCAGAAAAGCATATAGATCATTTCTAAACAATCTAACATAAAAAACTAAATAAAATATATTATCAATTGCTTATTCAATGAGGAGGGCAGTGACATGGCTTGAGCATGCTGATTGTGTTGCGACGGTGGCAACTTGAATTTAGAAGAGAAGGAGAGAAAAAATTAAACATGGATTAAGGTTAGAGTATAGGGTGGGCTTTTGCGTCTATTTGGATGACAAAATTTTAAAAATACGAAAATTTCAGATGATAGAGAAAAAATTTCAGATCTAGCCGATAAACGGGATATCTCGGAAATTTTAGATTCTACCGGCCGATATTTTTTTTTTCCTGCTGTCTTCGTAAGAACAGGGAAAGCTCGATTCGAGGAGGAAGGAGTTGAGTGGCAGCGCTGAGATGGCTCGGCTGCTAGGTGGAGAAGTTGCGGGCGTCGTCCTTTGTAGGGAGCTAGGCAAGGCTGTGGCAACGCTCACTGGCTCGCCTTCAATGGCGTCACTGTGGTGTAGGGGCAGCGCGGCGTGCTGCAGCAGAGCTTGTACACGGAGGCCGAGCGACGTGCGTGTCCGAGCACGGCAACGTGCGGCGGCAGCTTTTGCAGGAGGGTGATGCGGCGCGTAGCGGGGGATGGTGGCGCTGAGGCCTTGTTTGGTCAAAAAATTTTGCAAAATTTTTCAGATTCCTCGTCATGTCATATCAAATCTTTAGACACATGCATTAAACATTAAATATAGATAAAAAATAAAATTAATTACACAGTTTAGACGAAATTCACGAGACGAATCTTTTAAGCCTAGTTAGTCTATGATTGGATAATATTTGTCAAATAACAACGAAATTGTTACAGTAATATTTTCCAAAAAAATTTCAGAAACTAAACAGCCCCTGAGGCGATGGTGTTGTGGCGACGGTCGCGTTGACGGCGCAGCGTGGTATAGCAGCAGCTTTGCAGAGGGGCCGTGGTCATCCGTGCAGCTAAGGTAGCGCGACGTGCGGCAGCAGGCTCTGCTGCTTGAGTGCGTGCTTTGCTCTGGTGGCATGGGGTGCCTGTGGATGCGTGCTCTGCTCTATCTGCTGCTGGTGCTGTATACTGTAGAGGTTGTTTGTGCTCGGTTAAACAGGAGGGAGGAGGAAGATGAGAGGTGGGGCCCACAATGTCGCGGTGGTGCGTGGGCACTGTGGTCGGCGAGGGGGTCCGGGCATGGGTGCGCCGCGGCAGTAGTGGCGGGGCCGGCGCACGTGGGCGCTATCGGGCGAGGGCGAGCGGAGCGCACGTGTGAGAGAGGTGGGGGAGATATTCTCATGGTGGCGTGCAGGATATATATTTGGACAAAGGGATATATATGAGGTAGATTTGAGTAGGAAGGGGATTTAAATAGAACTCAAATGACATTAGTGTTCAAAATAGATTTTGAAAATATTTTTGAGTGATTTTAAGATTTGAATTTTCGAGATGTTACACAACCTGAGGGCTAAGCTATCAGCTAGCTTATCATTAAGTCCAACGATGGCTACTACTGTCAGATATATGGGCCGAGGGTATCCACACCGCCCGTATAGAAGGCAATGTCCAAGCTATCGGCCCAGAAGCCGAGAGGAGGCCCACAAAGGCCGAGGCGGTAGACTAACGTGAAGACCACGGCATGCCGAAGACATCTAAGATAGATGTATCTAGACGATAGTTAGGATGAATCTGTTTCACGTTCCATGTAACAAACTAGAAATCCAATCTGTAAAGCTGATCGCCGTCAATGTAACCCTACCCCCTCTGCCTATATAAAGGGGTAGGGGCTTAGCGATCGGGATCCAACTCATCTCATTCCAATCTACTACGTAACTAGGAGCAACAGCCCCTATAACCGAGCATACAAATATAAGAAGAGCAGCACTGGACTAGGGTTTTACATGCACCGCGGCCTGAACCAGTATAAATCATTGTATCTCGTGTGCTACCATCTGATTGCGTTTACGTGATCACGTTGCTAGGCATTACCGGGGCTAATTCATCGGATCACTGCTCCTGCGCCGCCTCATATGTAACCTTTGTAGATCGAGCTCGAGTGTGATGCGAGGGGACAGGTCAACGTGAGTGGGAGATGGGGGGTTGGGGGAGGAGCTACCGATGACCAAGGGCGGTGGACGAAGACACCGGAAAGAGCCGTTCGAGGATGGTGCAAAGGTGGGCCGGCGGCATCGGCAGGAGGCCAAAGGAGGCAGACGGGCAGTCCACCCAGGTTTCCGACGATTTGTGAGTGACCAGGCTTGCGCTTTGATGGGCGAGAGGTCCGATCAGACCCACGTCGGACAGTCAGTATTGCGTGCGGGGTCGATCTGACGGCTAATAGACTAACGGGCAACATGGCCTTATTGGGTGCCCGCGTTTTGCCTCAGGATTGGTATTATCCATCGTATTATAGAGATCCTCCGTCTTCTCCTCCTCTTACCCCTGACACACGTATGCTGTTGCTACTTGCTAGATACCAATCGGATCGACGGATTGTTGCAGGAACTGTGGAACAGTAATTAGTCGACCCAGTAACATCTACAACTGTGTTGGTCTTTTATTGATTGATAGATCGATTGATTCCAGTAAAGTAGGAATTAACTATGGAGTAATATCTGATTACATGGATATAACCAAAACTTGATTACAGTTGGTAACATGCACGAACGGATACTAATCCTTTTTCTCTCATGAAAGAGATGGGACTAATCCAGCATTAATCCTCCGCTGCACAGTGGACAGCAGACCTGTAAAGCCGTTGAGATGCCTTCTCTTCTTGTTCCTCAAATCCTCAGCAAGCCTTCCGGCGGCAAGGCGGAAGGTTCGGTGGATGGAAATAACCACGCGCGGCGAAGAGACCCTTCTCGTCGATAAAACCCGCAACACTGCCTTCACCGCTGTCTCCTGCCAAAGAAGAAGTGTATGAGTGATTAGTCGAGCTCGGACATGGTTGGACTCAATCAGACGAAAATATGTATAAGCAACAAGCCAACAATTTTACTGAACCAGAGTACGCTATAGCAAGTTTTCTTAGATCTGAGGCTGCTAGTACCTTGAGAAGGAACGGTACTCGCGTCCAGCAGCGCTGGTTGCGATCCCACCATGATCGGCGTGAGCTGATTTTTATAGCGTCCGGCCCCGACCCCGTCGATGAGCTGCCCGACGATGACCACGCTTAATGCCAGACCAAGGATAAACTTATGGCTGCTCATACTGCTAAGCTGTATTGATCTGCAGTTTTGTGCTAATACCTGGTGCGTTTCAGTGGTTTCTCTGATTCCATTGTACACCTTATATAGTACGGCAGTTGGTGATCTGAAATACCCCTCTATGATTTTGCGTCCGTCACTTTCTGAATAGTTTGGCATGAGTACATATCTTGTGGGGTTTACACTAGGGAATCAATATCTTGTAGGCATAATATACGCCACCGTTGGTGACCATATAGGAACGATGGCTGCTGCCCGTCAGCCGATTACTTTTCAGATGCAATCCAGCCAAAAGAAATTTGAATGCGCCTGGCAGGGATGGGACTCGGTTCAGGCATGGTACTAAGAACGATCCCAGAATCTTAGGATGTGGTTCGAGGGTTGCATGGTTCAATCATCTTCTTATATCTAAACTTTTGTTCAGCTTAAGGAGTGATCTACCACCCCTTATACCTCCAAACACTACCCCAGAAAAAAGCAATCAACTATAGCATCACTGTCAGTTGCCCTGGAGTCGGTAGTGATTACTTATCACTGTCGGGTAGCATGCCTAGGATTTAGAAACTTGATGGCAAGCTATTTACCCTGTTGAGATGAAACCTATCACTGCCAGCTCATACCACCCCCGGATAGTGATACATCCTGCCGGTTCAAGCTAAAAACCGAACATATTATATCACTGCTAGGTAAAACCACTACCTAGCAGTGAAATTTTCATATCACTGTCAGTTTTTTACTATCCCACCAGCCATTGGATCCACCTACACTACTAAAAAAACAAATTGAGGAGATAGGGCCTTTTGATTAACGAAGGCATGCATAAAGTGCTCTCGTCTCCTAAAATACCAAGTGATTTATGGAGGCGGAGTGGACATTTATGAAGACTCCACAAAAGCAACTGTCTTGGTAAATCAAGGGGCCTGTCTCTGAAAATAATAGCCATTTTCAAAGACAAACCTCTTAGGAGACCTATATAAAAAAAGGCTCAAGGCCTAAGAGGCCCGTTACCTATATTCACGTATATATATAGCAAAGTTAGTGTTTGGATGCTCCTCAGACTCCCTCTCTCACAGTTGGCTCTCTGTCATCTCTTAGCTCTCTATTCGCTCTCTCCACAATGGATTGCCCTCTCACTAGTAGAAATCCGCTCTTCTATGACGAAATAATCACGAATCCAAAACTGTCATAGAAGATCGTTTTCTATGACGAATATTTTCGTTTTGTCATTGATTATTGGTGATGATCCTCCAACCCTCTCTATCTATGACAAAATTAGACATCATCACAAAAAACAACATAGAACAACACAAGTTTTCGTCATAGATCACTTTTGCGACTGTTCCTACTCATCCGTGACGATCTTCTTTAGAACTGCGATGACCAGGACTTCATCATTGAACCAATTACATATATGTGATGAACAGTTTTCAAACAGTAACGAATGGCACTTCGTCATAAATCTCCACATGGTCCTTTCTCTATCCGACATGTACCCGTGGGACTAGCGAAAGATCCCGTAGGGTTCGCTGGCCGATCTTTCGATGAGAGATGGTGGATAACTCGATTTGTGGACGGAGACGACGTTCACGGCCCGACTACAACCGTCCAAGGACGCTGCGCCTTAGCAACCGATACACCTCCTCCGATGGTTGCCGTGATCTTGCGGCGCGACAACCAGCCACTAGGGCACCCGTCCTGCAGGCAATCGAAGAACCAGCAAGAACAAGAAGAACAAGCACTTAATTGCCAAATAAATATGAAGGTTTCAATCTAAAAACACAAGATGGTGAGGTTCTAAAAACAATCAGTCAGGCGGTTGATCCAACACGCGCGCTGAAAGGCGGTAGCAATAGCTAACTCGACGAAACAAAACCTAATCTGTTTGTGGCGGCCCTAGAGGCATATAAGTAGATGGTAGAACAACCACAAGGGTGTTTGAGTCGTTCTCCAACCCTAGGACGCGTCCCTAATGGACCCAACTTGATACATGGGCCATCGGCCCAAAATAAGGTGACGCAGCACCAAAAAAAAGGTCTCGGTACAAAAATAGTTACTGCAGAAGCATCTGATAAGATATATCCATGAGGCTAGATCCGTTGGAAAGTAGACTTGATAAGCTTTCCAAAAAGTGCTAGAACGTCCCAATCCGAGTCCATATGAAGTCGTGGCATGCATCACAAGTTAGTGCTATCCTGCAGTCTAAATCCAGCCGGCGCCAATCCCCTGCCCTTCTGATCCTCTCCATCATTCCTAAGTAAAACAAGAGTGCACATGTTTCCATTGTCTAAATATGATGGACAAGAGTTTAAGAATAAACTTACTTGATGGTTGAGTTGATGGGCATGAGCACGAGTAAGAGGACCAAGTGGTGCTAGCGATGGTGTAGGTGTGGTGTTGATGTCCTCATCATCCTCCCCTTCTTGCATTTGAGTCGTCCTCGACTCAAGCTCAACGTCCGCACCCAAATATGGCTTTAAATCTGCAATGTTGAATGTGGGACTAACCCCAAAATTTGCAGGCAGATCCAGCTTATATGCATTATCATTAATTTTCTCTAACACTTTAAATGGTCCATCAGCCCTAGGCATCAATTTAGACTTTCTCAATTCAGGAAACCTATCCTTTCTCAAATGCAACCAAACTAAATCTCCAGGTTCAAATATTAGTTCCTTTCTACCTTTATCACCAGCAAACTTATATTTAGCATTCATACACTCTATGTTTTCTTTAGTTGTTTCATGCAATTTTAACATCAGTTCAGCACGCTTAGTAGCGTCAAAATTTAGTTTTTCAGAAGATGGCAAAGGCATCAAATCAATAGGAGCACGAGGCAAGAAATCATATACAATCTGAAATGGACACATCTTTGTAGTAGAATGCAGTGAATGATTATAAGCAAATTCAATATGAGGCAAATAATCTTCCCACATCTTAATGTTCTTCTTTAAAACAGCCCTTAACATAGTAGACAAAGTTCTATTGACAACTTCAGTTTGACTATCGGTTTGGGGATGACATGTAGTAGAAAACAAAAGCTTAGTTCCTAGTTTTCCCCATATAGTCTTCCAAAAATGACTAAGAAATTTAGCATCACGATCAGAAACAATTGTGTTGGGTACACCATGCAAATGAACAATTTCTCGAAAGAACAAATCAGCAATATGAGTAGCATCATCAGTTTTACGACATGGTATGAAATGTGCCATCTTAGAAAATCTATTAACAACCACAAACACACTATCATGTCCCTTTCTAGTCCTTGGCAAACCCAACACAAAATCCATAGAAATATCTTCCCAAGGGGCACTAGGAACAGGTAGAGGCAAATACAAACCGTGTGGATTTAACCGTGACTTAGCCTTTTGACATGTCGTGCAACGAGCAACAAATCTCTCCACATCTCTTCTCATCTTTGGCCAAAAGAAATGACCAGCAAGTATGTCCTCTGTTTTCTAGGCTCCAAAATGCCCCATCAAGCCACCTCCATGTGCCTCCTGCAGCAACAACAAACGAACGGAGCTAGCTGGAATGCATAGCTTGTTAGCTCTAAACACAAATCCATCACTAAAGATGAATTTGTTCCATCCTTTCCCATCTTTACAATGCAGCAACACTTCTTTAAAATTAGCATCATTTAACATATTGGTCTTTAATTGTTTCTAATCCAAAGATTTTGCAATCAAGTTGATTCAGCAAAGTATATCTCCTAGACAAAGCATCAGCAATAATATTCTCTTTCCCTTTCTTGTGTTTAATAACATAAGGAAAAGATTCAATAAATTCAACCCACTTAGCATGTCTACGGTTCAATTTCCCTTGACTACGAATATGCTTCAAAGATTCATGATCAAAATGAATAACAAACTCTTTGGGCCACAAGTAATGCTGCCATGTTTCTAATGTGCGAACAAGAGCATACAATTCCTTATCATAAGTAGAATAATTTAGAACAGGCCCACTCAATTTTTCACTAAAATACGCAACGGGTTTGCCTTCTTGTAACAAAACACCACCCAATCCAATTCCACTAGCATCACATTCAAGCTCAAAAGTCTTATTAAAATCAGAAAGTTGGAGGAGGGGTGCATGTGTCAACTTATCTTTTAGCATGTTGAAGGAGTTCTCGTGTACTTTGCCCCAACTAAAAGGCACTCCCTTCTTCGTAAGCTCATTCAAAGGTGCAGCAATGGTGCTGAAGTCCTTCACAAAACGGCGATAGAAACCAGCAAGTCCTAGGAAACTTCGCACTTGGGTGATAGTCTTTGGTACAGGCCATCCCTGTATAGCTTCTACCTTGGCTTGATCAACCTCAATTCCCTGTGGAGTCACAATATAGCCAAGAAAAGACACTCGATCGGTGCAAAAGGTGCACTTCTCAAGGTTACCAAATAAACGTGCATCTCGTAAAACATTAAAAACAGCACGTAAATGATCAAGATGTTCATCCATAGATTTGTTGTAAATCAATATATCATCAAAATAGACTACAACAAATTTTTCAATGAAAGCACGCAGAACCTCATTCATTAATCTCATGAAAGTACTTGGTGCATTAGTTAACCCAAAAGGCATGACTAACCACTCATAAACCAAATTTAGTTTTGAAAGCAGTTTTCCATTCATCTCCCAATTTCATACGAATCTGGTGGTACCCACTACGCAAATCAACTTTAGAAAACACAACAGCACCACTCAGTTCATCAAGCATATCATCCAAACGTGGAATAGGGTGTCGATATCGAATGGTGATATTATTAATAGCTCTACAATCAACACACATGCGCCATGTACCATCTTTCTTAGGCACTAAAATAACAGAAATAGCACAAGGACTAAGGGACTCACGCACATAACCTTTGTCGAGTAGTTCTTGCACTTGTCGCTGTATTTCCTTCATTTCTTCTGGATTTGTCCTGTATGGCGCATGATTTGGCAAAGATGCACCAGGAATAAGATCAATTTGGTGCTCAATCCCTCGTATTGGTGGCAGCCCCGCTGGTATCTCACTTGGAAAAACATCAGAATACTCCTGCAAAATGTTAGCAACAGCAGGGGGTAAAGAATGCTGCATATCGTGAATTGAAATAAAAAATGTCCTTGCACACCAAAGCATAGGCAACAGAAGTGGAAGCAACCAATTCATTAATTTTAGATTTAGTAGCAAGCAAGCAATGTCCATTCAATCTTATCTCATCTTTCTTACTACTCACAGATTTGGCATTTTTATCGCTCTCACTTTTAGCTTTTGCAGCTTTAGCAAGATCATTTTGCATAATAGCTTCAGGAGACATAGGATGCAACACAATTTTTTTATCATGGTATAGAAAAGAATACTGATTTGCTCTACCATGATGCATAGAATCTCTATCAAATTGCCAAGGTCTACCTAGCAGAATATTACAAGCTTGCATAGGCACAACATCACATTCAACATCTTTATAGGATCCAATGGAAAAATTGATTCGCACAAGTCTAGTTACCTTTGCCTTACCACTGTTGTTCAGCCATTGAATGTAATATGGATGTGGGTGTGATTTGGTGGTAAGCGCAAGCTTCTCCACCATGTCACTGCTAGCCAAGTTGTTGCAACTACCTCCATCAATGATCATGCAGGATGAACGCTCTTTGATGACACACTTTGTTTGAAATAATGTGTGTCGCTGATTTTGCTCCGCCTTCTCCATTTGAACGCTAAGCACACGCTGCACAATGAGGCTCTCATAATGATCTGCATTCTCTGCACCAATCTGCTCTTCTGGTTGTTCGTCACTACCTGCATGGTCAGCAGCAAGCAAAGCAAATGCATCTTCATCAAAATCACTAGCAGAGGAATACTCACCATCATCTTTGATGACCATAACACGCTTGCTTGGACAGTCACGCATCACATGTCCATACCCCTTGCACCGGTGACACTGAATGTCTCTTGTTCTACCAGTAGATGCCATGGATGAAGCGCTTGCAGCAGGCTTTTGGATCGTCTTGGCCACTAAATTTGCGGGAGTAGGACGTGGCTTGTCGCTGGATGATGGCATAGGAGTACGTGTAGTCGGAGTAGTACTCGTGCGGGGCTGCCATGAATTAGTCTTCCCTGCAGAAAAATTATTCTTGGTACTGGCACGTCGCCCCTGCACTTCCCTTTCAGCTTTACAAGCAAGATGAAACAAACGGGTTACGTTAGTGTATTCTTTATAAGCAAGGATGTCCTGAATTTCTCGATTTAACCCACCCAAAAATCTTGCCATAGCAGGTTCTTCATCCTCATCTAAATTACAACGCAACATACCCATTTGCAATTCTTGATAATATTCTTCTACACTTTTAGTACCCTGTCTCAGTTGTTGCAATTTATGTAACAAATCACGTGCATAGTAAGAAGGAACAAATCTAGCCCTCATGATTCATTTCAAAGCATTCCAAGTTCGTGGTATGTTATTAGGATTTTTCTTGCCATGTTCTATCCACCAAACAGTAGCAAAGTCAGTAAACTCACCAGTAGCAGCCCTAACACGTGTATTCTCAGGAAATTCATGACATGCAAACTTCTGGTCAACAGCAATTTCCCAAGAAAGGTATGCATCAGGATCATACTTACCATCAAAAGGAGGTATCTTAAATTTAATCTTACTGAAAGCATCATTATTATTGTGTACCTCGCGTCGGCGGTGACCACCCATACCTCTACGATTATGGCATAGACGACGCCGATCACGAGTGTCATGAACATCCTGTTCAGTATCAGCAGTATAGTCATCATTAAAATTATCTTCGAGTTGCTCTTCGTCCTTGTTGTCTTCATTATGCTGCTCTTTATCTTTCGTGTGGAAGTCATCAAAACACTGCAGAAGAGTAGCAAGGCTTCTGTCCACACGAGCAACAGATGCCTCCAATGTTGCAAGCTTGGTGTTGGTGGCAAGTTGGGTGGCCTCCAATTGCCCAATCTTGTCATTGGTCACCTGTAAATCTTGATCAAGTCCTTCTGTATGCAGCTGCACTTGCCTTGTAAAATGTTGAATGATACCCTTGGTGTGAGGAGATTGTGGAATCTTGTTACTGTCCTCTGATCCTGACATGGTTCAACAAAACAAAGTGGAAACAAGATAACAGGTGAAGAAATAAAAGCCCTACAACTACTAGGATGTAGCTACAGCAAGGCGCTCACTCTCAACCTGTTTATCAAGCTCTTACCAGTTCTTACCTTGCTCAACAAGAGGGGTCAACAACCAGCAAGTCTGCAACCTTGGAAGAGAATGTATCGGTACCGCAGCAACAACACCTGTCAAGCTGTAGTCGTATATGTGGAGCTGTAGGTGGCCCAAATGCTATGCACAAGGAAAGATACTAGCACCACGTTAGTCAGAAAAGCGAGCTGAATAATCGTTCAACGGTGGTACTGTGCTGGTCCTAGCCTAGACCGTGATGGAGACGCGAGCCTGGACACAAAGGAAATCACAAACTCTACCTAACAAAATGAGACAACACAAAGATCAGCCCCTTTTCTCTTCTTTTTTTCTTTTTTTTCTTTTTTTTGAATCCTCAAAACTGATTATATGATCAGAGAGATATCAAATGAGCAATTCACCACACACACACTCTCTCTCTAGAGTAAAAACGAGCCAAAATGTATACGCAAGACGTGGAGAGTTTGAGTATAGGTAAGACTACTGCTGCACAAAGATGTACTTAGATTCAGACTCAAAACAGCAACAAGGCAGCTGTCAATTCGGACTCTAAACCGATTCCAACTCGAACTCAACCCCACGTGGAATTCGGTATGAAAACAACTCAGATTCCTACTCAGACTTGAACACAAGGATGTATTCGGATTTAGCTAACAAAAGGTTTATATGGTAGCACACGGCTGTGACTATAACGTGACAAGAACTCGAAACTCGAAAGGACTAAAACTAAGACCAGCAACTCGACGCAACTGATGCAACCGACGACTCAACAAGCCCTACTAAGCAGTGCTAGCAAAGGCTCAAAAAGGTCTATAGGATTACGGAACCCTAATCTACTAATTGTTTTTGGCTTTTCTGGACTATAGGAAATTAAAAACAGCGAAGGATTGGAAGTCTCTCACCGATCAACCTTGCTCTGATTACCAACTGATAAGATCCCGTAGGGTTCGCTGGCCGATCTTTCGATGAGAGATGGTGGATAACTCAATTTGTGGATGGAGACGACGTTCACGGCCCGACTACAACCGTCCAAGGACGCTGCGCCTTAGCAACCGATACACCTCCTCCGATGGTTGCCGTGATCTTGCGGCACAACAACCAGCCACTAGGGCACCCGTCCTGCAGGCAATCGAAAAACCAGTAAGAACAAGAAGAATAAGCACTTAATTGCCAAATAAATATGAAGGTTTCAATCTAAAAACACAAGATGGTGAGGTTCTGAAAACAATCAGTCAGGCGGTTGATCCAACACGCGCGCTGAAAGGCGGTAGCAATAGCTAACTCGACGAAACAAAACCTAATCTGTTTGTGGCGGCCCTAGAGGCATATAAGTAGATGGGAGGATGACCACAAGGGTGTTTGAGTCGTTCTCCAACCCTAGGACGCGTCCCTAATGGACCCAACTTGATACATGGGCCATTGGCCCAAAATAAGGTGACGCAGCACCGTTGACAGAAAAAGGTCTCGGTACAAAAATAGTTACTGCAGAAGCATCTTATAATATATATCCATGAGGCTAGATCCGTTGGAAAGTAGACTTGATAAGCTTTCCAAAAAGTGCTAGAACGTCCCAATCCGAGTCCATATGAAGTCGTGGCATGCATCACAACTTGGTGCTATCCTGCAGTCCAAATCCAGCCGGCGCCAATCCCCTGCCCTTCTGATCCTCTCCATCATTCCTAAGTAAAATAAGAGTGCACGTGTTTCCATTGTCTAAATATGATGGACAAGAGTTTAAGAATAAACTTACTTGATGGTTGAGTTGATGGGCACGAGCACGAGTAAGAGGACCAAGTGGTGCTAGCGATGGTGTAGGTGTGGTGTTGATGTCCTCACCATCCGTGACGAACGGTTTTACAACAGTAACGAACGCCACTTCATCATAAAGTCATGACGTGTACTAGTGGGACCTGTAGTTACTCATCCGTGATGCTTGCAATTCATCATAAAAGTCTCCTCTCGGTCCTTTCTCCATCCAACGTGTACCTGTGGAACCTTTATCCATCCGACCTGTGGGACCCAATGGCTTACGTGTCATGTGTACCTATAGTACCTCTCTCTGTCTCCATTCGACCTGTGGAACCTGACGGCTTACGTGTCACTTGTACCATGGGCGCCGCTAGGGTTTAATAATTCCAAAAAAACCCTGATACCTAGGAGTCAAACCTGGGACCTGGACCAAGGAATGGACCGTCTTTACCATTGCGCTAGACGCCTGGTTGTGTTGATATGTCTATAGAGTCATTATAGTAGTATGTATTCTCTATGTGGATGCCCTACATATTGACCTATATAATAGACATCCTCTGTAAGTGGAAATAAATCTGTGCCTATTGGACTTACGGCGACGACGGTAGCGAAGAATCCATGGTGTGCTGTGGTGGTTCAGGCGTCCTTTAGGAGGCTAGGCGGCGTGGCTTTCCGGTGGAGCACGACGACATTGGCGTCCGTGTCGGTTGTGTGCCATGGCAGAGGTGATAGATCCGATCCACATGTCTCCTTTATCACCTTTTCTAGTTAGCTTCACTATTTTGGTCCCTGCTTGAACATGAGGTATATAAGAAACATTCTAGCGTTTGAGATCTGCTTAGGCTAATGATGATGAAAAGAATTAGGAGGTGGCATTGGTTGATTTTCTACTGATGTCTTGGTTTTTTTGCATATGGTCAGTGTTCTTACTATAAACGCCAGCGTGCAACTAGGCCTATTAATTGTCAAGTGCTTGCTTTATTATACATACCTGTCACGACTTGGTCTTGACATACTTGTGATCACCATCACCATCTTTGCATTTGAAATCCAAATTCTAGAAACCAAGCTACACTGAAATCTGCATTCGTCTGTTCACTGTTGATTTGATGGACAGTCCGCCAGCACCACCGGACTATCCGCACCACCAGACTATCTACCAACTCATATGCATGCCTTGACAGAGTTCAATCTCTACTAGTTAAACTTCGACACCAGCGGATAGTCTGTCAGAACCGCGGAGTATCCGCCACACCAGCCCATGCAGCAGATGTGAGGTGTCACTTTAGAATCTCACTTGGCCGCACCTGTCATACCAGCTATCCAACTCGTGGAACACCCAAACCAGAGCCCTCACTAGCTCACCCATTCACTCTCTCTCTAGTTCATCCCTCTCTCTCTACACTCTCACACACTCAAGCAAGGAGAAGGAAAGGAGGGGAGATTTGGAGTTGCAACAGCAAGAGATGGCCATGGAGATCACCTAGTAGCTCTCATCCACAAGAGGTTGGGGTTGGAAGAGGGAGGAGCCCTCTCACCCTCACCACAAGGAGCTAGGAGGAGGAGAAAGCAAGAAACAAGAAAATTTCAAGTCACCAAGGGGGAGATCCAGCGTCTCCATCACCTTGGAGAGCCTTGCATCTTCCTTGTGCAGCCCTTGGTATGGATCAAACCAAGCAAAACTTAGATTTTCACTTTCATGAGCCAAAACCTAGGAAATGTCAATTTGTGACCTATCTCTAGTTTGCACCCAATGTAGATAGATTCACCTAGCTAGATGTGCTCCATAGAACACTAGAAACATACCCTAGTGATGGTTTACACATGCAAGTACCATAAATGAAGATTTGGATTTCGAGTTGGTAGAAATGTTTACTGTCAGTGATTTGGCGGAGAGTCCGACCGCACTGGCGGAGCATCCGTCGACACTGAATGTTTGTTAGTCTGCACCTAAACAGAGCACACTATAATTCACTAGAGTGTCCGACGTATTTGGTGGAGTGTCCATTGAATTATGATTTAGAGATAGAGAGCCTAGGCTATAGACTTGATCTAGCGGAGTGTCTATCGATCACAATGGAGTGCGCACATAATTATTAGCCAGAGTCAGCAAGAAACCCAAGTGTGACTAGTTCCTACCAGATGATCTATCACCTCTAGCGAAATGTTCTCATGAACCTAAACACTTAGTAGCACTAGCACCCTATAGACCAGACCTGGTGGATGGTCTGTCACCCTGACGGAACATTCTATTGAATTATAGCCAAGCCCAGAGAGGATTCCCAAAGACATAGACCTGGTACCAAAGAGTCCATGCCTAGTTGCGGAGAGTCCGATGGCCCAAGTGTTCTATTCCCACTAAGTCCCTGAACCATCGGACGGTCTAGCAGTCACACCAGACTATCCGATGATTCAAACTGATAGTCCAATGATGTACACTTGAACACTTATACATATGTCACCAAACCACACTTAAGTAATATCATTGATGACATCCCATAGCATGTACTTTATGCATTTGCACTCATCAAGCATCATGCATGTATAGCTGATGAGATTCCCGACGAGGCCGCGGTTGAGGAGTGTTGGTATTTCTTAACGCCTACAAAAAATAATCCGCAAGTGCACGGAATTACCGTTGTAGCATTTCACCCAAAAGTATTCAGGGTATCGTATTTCCACAGGGAACGGATGTGCAAAAGTCTCTTAGCTAGTTCACCTAGGGTAACAAAGAAGAAAGATAGCTTGGGTAGCGAGGTTTTCTAGGGATAGAGATCCTAAGCTAAGATAGTTTTGCCACTATAGACTTACTTCGAGCACTGGTGTCACGGAACCGCCCAAATTATAAGAACAAAAGTACAAAAACAATCGTCGGAGCAATTAAATTCCCGTACTTAAGCTCCTATAACTCCGGTAGTCCAATAAAATCACGAGGGATTTCAAACCAACCAACATACAAGCCAAGATCGTAGTGGTCCAACATAACAGGTCATATGTTACATCCATTTCATAAGTAATTCAACATATATCGGAGTTCAGTAGAGTTATTACAACTCAAGTTCAAAAGTAGCGGAAGCAAAGTAGTTTGAAACTAATATCACCTTAATTCAAATACATGCCAGTACCAAGGTCAATTTCCAACAAAAGCATGAGAGATAAGATAGCTCAGAAGGATCATACCCATGATCACACTCCGCCACTACAGCAGGAGTCTTCCAATTCTTGCAGTAGCTATGATACATCACAACCTACAACAAGTGGGAATAAACCCTGAGTACGAGAAGGTACTCAGCTAGACTTACCCGTCATAAACCAGAAATAATATGACACCAAGGAGTATACAAGGCTTTCTTTCAGTGGGCTAGCTTGACTCATTTGCGAAAAGCATAAGTTATCATGAATAAACTAATTTAAGTCCTTTTTCATCATATTTATTATAACCTATTCAATCTAGGTAAGCACCTATGCTAAAGCAATCACTTGATTAACCCTTAACATCAAAGGTTACCATCTTAGGTTTAGCATTTCCTACATTATCCACATAACCATCCGTGTTCCATCATCATTACAACGATGCCGTAACTCGAGTCAAGTGTTCACTATCCAGTGAACGATGGTGATTCGAATCGATTATTAACCAGCTGGTAATTTATTCCTCACACAAACCTCACTCACCCGCTAAAGTGAGGTGTTGGTCACCGAGTCAATTATTCAGGTAAAGTCACGAGTTTGCTAGGAACCACATGTACCCGGCGGCCGCCCGACTGCTCTTTGGCCTTATCATCGCACCCCCGTTTCCTGCCACTACTACTCCGGTACAGTGCGTTGCGGGCAATCCACTCGGCCCGAATAATCTCCTAGCTTCGCGGTCGAAAGGTACCTTATTCGGCCAGCTAAATGTGAGGCATGCGTTCAACATGACCCGAGGCCCAATAACGGTCGGTCCTTAATCGACACAGACGGAAACTACAAGCACCTTAGAACCCTGTCTGGTTGCCCAATACTTATTCCGCCCGGTCTCCAATTATCCATCAACACTTGGTTATTTACAGGATATCATCCATTCCATAGCTAAAGTATTCCAGTAACCACCTATAATTGCCGGTGACAGGAAATCACCGATCGCTACCGGTCTAAGCAGGGCTAAGCAATATTTTCGATCCTGAACCAAAATAGGATTCCAGGCATATTTTCGGGACAAGGAAAGGATATATATGCAACAAGTGTTTTCAATCAACTCCTATAACTTAATGCAACAATACATATATAACATATATATACTCAATTGCTTTTGTAAAGTAGGAGGCTTACAATGCTCCGGGGCTTGCCTGGGATTGGACACTAGGTTAGTGATTGACAGATGACACTCGCTTGGCGAGCATCTCTCATCCCGACACTTGTTTAGTCCTTCCATCTTCGGGATAGGTCCACCAAACACCGTCTTCAGGTTTGGCTTCAACATCTCATCCTTCACGTGGTGCATCTAGCGTACCTAGATGAGATGCAAGATGCATGCATATGAATATGATGAATGGTAACACAAGATGCATCACATAATCATTCATGTAAACACACGATTAAGACATAGACACCAAAAGCTAATTAACTAACATCACACAACCAATTAAAGAGGGCAAGCACATCAAGCATAACACAAGTTTGATAAGATCACAAGTATCTTAACTTGACCATCATCAAGGGTATAAACCACACTTAGCAACACATGGAGTAAACAACCATAACTAGCATCTGATAATTTCTGGACTGCAAACAACATCTACATGTTTGGATCATAACTGGAGTTGTACAAATACAATAGACATGCAACAAGACATTATGGAAAGCTTATGAAATTGTCTATAATTCAACTTTAATCATCTTAGCATGATTCTCAAGTCAACCAAGTCAAACATGCATAATTACAGAATCTGATCCAGAGATTCCAGAGAACAACTATTTCTGGAACCCAACTTGAAACAGTCATTACTCACAAACTATAAGGCCAAATGCCACCAAAATTTAACACAAGCTAGATTAATGAGTTATCTACAACTTTGTTATAAGCATGTTTCTCAGTAAACATCATTTTCATGGTGCAATTACCAAAGTCCCAGAAACTGTTTAGGAAAGCATCAATTGCAAGAATAAATAAATATTAACTTATATTCCAAACATACATTTGGCCACAACCAATGTAACCATCATAAAGTGCATGTTAAATGATCACCAAAAAGCATAGTGCTCATCATTAAATAATTTCTTTTAATGCATTTCTTAATTTATTTAAATAGCAAGGTGAAATAATAAACATATATCAAAAGTCCATAATAAAATCTATAAACATTACAGTAGCTCTTACATACACCCAATAGTCTACTGTACAAATTTCAAGTCATTTGGACATGTATATCAACCTCTATGAAAAAGACAAATTGCTATTACAAGAATTCATGTGAGAGCAAGATACACTAATAACTCACTCAAATGGCAACCAAAATTCATGAAATTTTTACCACACATCAAACATCACATGAGTAGCATGCCACAAAAATTTCACTTTATTTGGAGCCCTATCTCTACAGTTACAAAAATGATAAATACAACTAGCATTAAAAACCTAGCTGCACAAATCTATTTTTACAGAGAAAACTTTAAACTAAAACATGCCATATTATAGATCTAGTGCATAGAGAATTTCACAAGGATTCCAAAAAGTCCTCATTTGATATTTTACGATTTTTCTACAATTTACTATGAATTTCCAAAGTTCCTGCAAAAATAATTATGAATCAGTCCACGTGGCACTATTCACATGAGTCACTAGTTCTGCAGAAAACCCCCTGAACTTGTTTCCCTCTTACACATGGGTCCTTCTTCTCCTTCCCTTCGTCTTCTTCACGTGGACTGAGCAGAGCACGAGCTCGGGCTTCGGCTAGCGGAGGGCTCGGCCGGCGGCGAGCAACAGGGCCGTGGCAAGCCCCAGCCTGTGCGCGCCCACGCAGGTCTTTGGCTTAGCCCCCCGATGGCACGTTGCTTGCTGCCGCACAAGCACGGCGGTTCAGGGCTGCGGCAACTCCGACGAGGGTAGCTGTGGTCGGAGACGGTAGTGGGGAAGGCCGGCAAGGCTGGGCCGTAGTCGCACCTGGCCTATGGCATGACCGGCTGCAGCCCTAGCGGCCAGGCCTTGAGCGTCGGCACCCTGGCAAGGCGGCGGCCATGGCGGACGCAGCTTGCTGCTCGCAGCGACAAGCGAAGGGGAGACTGGGAGCAAGAGCGCGAGGGAGTGGGCGAGGCAAGCGCTCTGCTTCGCATTCGGGTGAGAGACACGGGGTGGTGAGGGGAACACGAGCGCAGGGAGGCAGGGGCACGCGGCGGCAATGGTGGGGCGCGCTCTCGCGCATGAACACCACGTCCAGGACGTGTGTCTCCACTGCGCCATTACGTCGGACACCTGGCGTGCGTTGCTGTGGCCATCTTGGGGCACCGTTTTGGGCTATCTACGGGCTGAACTGGGCCATGGGCCCTAAATCAAAATTGTTGTCCACATAACACTCTACACATTTCGTTTAAAGGGCCAAGCCATTAGAGCAACCGATTAGCAGCTAATTACCTTCCAAAACAGCAGTGTCAATGACTTAACAATCTTCACTTTTGGGCTCCAATTCCCTAGCCAAAACTTGGTCAAACGGAATGCAACTTTTTCCTGTGCCTTCTCCATGGAGTTATGTCCAACTTCTATTTTTGGATCAAGTCAAGTTGCCTAACGAAAACACGAGAACGCGGCATGCCAACCGTAATAGTGCTGGAATTCCCAGACTTAGAAATATTTCTAAGTGCTGAAAACTGCGGCAGATTCAATCTTTATTCCTCGGTTTGACTTATTTTCATGCTGATCTAGCTCTTGGTCCAAAAACAAAGTTTCTTCTACAAAACACGAACTACAACTTTCATTTAAGGTCCAACATCAGAACTGGTATAGAACCAACATTTCTACTTTGACCAAAGTAGTATCGCGATAAAGCTTGAATTGTCCGTTTTGATCCATTGGAGCATTTTCTGGGCATTTGCTCAACATGAACCTTTCACGACTTTTGTTATAGAGTCTATCTAGAGTCTTGTGGGCAAGGTTGCAAGGTTTGGTCGATGACCTATATTTTCATCCACTTAATAATGCAATTCCAGCACTTAGTAAAGTCATTCCAACAAGGATATAACTTATCATTTCATGTGACTTTTTTATTCCAAACCTCATGAAACTTTTCCAGTGACCAATATAGATAGGTACTAAGGTGAGACACATGAAGATATTGCAATAACACCACCCAAGCATATATCTTGAAAATGGACTATATGTAAAGCAATGGTGCAACATCCAAGTTTAGGTTGGGGCTCGCTTCCATACGTTTGACCTTGACATCTTCATCACCACTTAATCTACCATGTTTGAGCTCAAACCCACTGCTTAACTAGTGGTAAACACCTCGGATGTTACAACTGGCTTATACTTGGACTACCAAGTACCTTTGGCTTCTAGCTCTACACCCTACCCAAGACATGGGGGATTACGAGGGACAGACAGGGTTGTCACCACCTGCTGCCTACCCCTCAACCGTCGGGCACGAGGCAAATGAAGGTATCCTCTACCCTAGACACCACGTCTACGCTATCGACTACTACTCTAGCATTGTACAGGGTGATCTGTCTTAATCGGGAGCCCTCTACTAGAGTATCTACCACGGGGACAGACGAGGAACCCGTAAGAAAATAGTAAACAAGACTAACTTAAAGTAAGAGCTCACCACCGTAGAAGAACACGAACCTTTGCACTCCAAATAGTACTAGATTCGTCGAGGTACAAGTGAAGAGGGAGCTGACATTCTCAGCATTCCTTCAGCTATGTGTACAAGGGGTCCCAAGTACACTAATGGAGATAGCCAATAATTTTGGTACTTCTCCATCTCTTTCTCTTCCTCACTCACTCACTAAACTAAAGAGCTAGCTAGAGTGCTAAGATATGAATAGAGCTCTTCTCTCTTCTTGCTACATTGTGTCTCCTTGTGTTGATGAATTCTCTCTTGAGGAGGGGGAGGCCTCCTTTTATAGGTGGAGAGGAGGGAATGTCCATGGAATATGCCTATCCCCCACATGGAAAGCACCAAACTACCTCTTAGGTACATTGAACCTGGATGAAATCTCGACAACCGTCATTGGAGCGGCGATAAGGGTTAACCGACCAAAGCTCGTATCCAACAGAGCCAGTGGGGGTCCGGGCGCACCCCTGGTGCGGCCAGACCAAGGTTGGCCCCCCTCGCCACCACCTTTGGTAGGTGGGCTGGTATCTAGGCTTGGGCCACTTCTACGTCGTGCTTTGCCCGGATTGAATACTTGTGTGGGCTTTTCCTTCTTCTCTCCTTTGCTTTGCTTGGGCCAAAATGAAGAATGAGTGTTTCTTTTATATTTCCCTTCACTTTTGGCCGAACTTGGTGTGATTTCTTGTTTGTTCCTGCAAAACAAAGAATTCTCCAAAACCTATGGAAATCATTAGTTTAAAGCCGTATTACTAGGTTTGGTGTTGTTTTTGATGAATTTTATATAAGTGTTGGTGGTATAATATGTGAATTAAGAACCGCCAACAAGGAGGAACCTCAGGCGGTGGAACCCGACGAGCCTAGCGATGACGTCAGAGGCAGGCCCCTATGCATCCCTATGTTTTGCTAAATGCATAGTGAACTATGGTTAACTATTGCATCAATATGCTACTATATGACTAGTTCAACCAAGAGTTACCTACTTGAGCTATCACACCTTGATGAAGCCACAACACTCAACCATCGCTTGGATTTCCTTATTAATTCATGCTTAGTATGCTTAGATCTTAGAGCTGAGCTAATGATGGGTTTCTCATTACTCGTGGGCAATGTTTTCCTAAACGCTAAACGGTAAACAGTCGGTCACCCTTCGTTTAGCGTTTAAACCGTTTAAATGGTGTTTAAATGGAGTTAAACGGCCTAAACGGTTTTGTACAATAACAATAAAATATACATATTTATGTAGGTAAAAATAAAATTTGCTAGAACCCATACATATTTACACATGTAAAAATCAAATATTCTACCAAATAATCTTGTTGGAAGAAATATAAATCCCACAACACTTCATATAATTACAATGTTAATTAGTTTCATGTTGATTGTGATAGACGTAGTCCTTTAATTCACTTAATTATGGATTAAATGGTTGCTTAGCTCATTTAATCACGTTTAATCTGATTTTGTTTAGACTGTTTAGACGGGATTGAACGGTTTAAACGGGTTTAAATGGCCCAACCGTTTAATTCACCATTTAGGGCCTAAACAACACGGCTGACTTCTGTTTACTGTTTAAATGGTGTTTAAATGGACTAAACGGCCGTTTAGGCGAACAGTGCTTGTGGGATGTTAGACATGTTTGTCCACTAAGCAACATTAACAGAGAATGATCTAAAACTTGACCAATGGTGAACTTATGTTGTTGAATGGTCGGCGAGGGGTTGGGTCATAGCAAGAAGGTGGTGAATTCTTGAATGACATAGCTCGCTAACCTGTTAAGGATCGTGTATCCGTGGTAGTGAGTTAAGAACATAAAATTGTATAGACCACTTGTTATTTATGGGAGTGACAAGCCAAGTAACTAATTGCAACCATTTTGTTTTCAAAACTGCCAAGAAGGTGGTGCCGGTTAGATAGTGGTAGCATTAACCCGGAACCAATCGAACCTTTTGTGAATATCTTGGTCGCATTAGGGAAAGGTTAAAACATTGAGGTATCTCTTTTGTACCGACAGGTCTTATGGGTGATATCCCTTGTTTCAAGTGGGTTAACTTGTACACCTCTGTAGAGTGTGTTTATTTGAAAGCAGTAAGTTCTGACTTCTAGATGCGGACTAGTGTTGGTTTTGGGATTTAGGACTCATGGAAGATCAAGCTCCAACTTGCTAATTGCTTCATTCATTTACCTATGCTATGCTTGCAATGCTAAGTCTCAGGAATCACTTGTTATTTATGATTCAAATGCTTTTATGCTAAACCCAACATTCCTTTCTACTATCCAAATGCATAATCCTTGTTTACTATATTGGGTAAGTCCTACATAGTACAATTGAGTACTCACCCTGTATGATTTAAGTTTTGCAGGTGAAGTAGTTCCCTTACATGGTTTCTTCTACGCTCCCGAGTCCCAATCGGATCAGGAGTGGTGAAGGGGTTCATGTTCTGTAGTTGTGTGGATGTGTCACACCCATGCATCAGTTATCATAAACTATGTTATGTTGAAAGACTTCCTCTAGACTTTGATGTGGACTTGTGATGTGTGACCTTGTGTGATGAACTAAGTTTGTGAACTAAGACTTGTAAACTTAAGTACTTTGAACATGTGATGTAACCTAAGCTTGGTTGTGATGTACTCTCTCTCTTGGGCTGATCCTAGATGAAGGCTGGCACTAGTACATCTTATTGGGGGTGTACCGGGATGACCGATTAAGAGATGTATCTAGTATAATAGCCCCTGGTGGACTATCACATTGGGTACTCACTTAAGAGGGCATTGATCCTAACAATATTTGTCTAGGCAAACAAATAGGCCCTTTACTTTAGCCTTAAACTATTTTTTTGTCCAGTGCTTGCTTGATTCGATATTTCTGTTCTGTATGCTGCAGTGCCACCAGTGAGTCCTTATGGTACTTTGAACTTGTAACATATCTGAGGCCACATTTCTGTGCCAATGATGTCTACATGGTTGTTGGATGTAGCAGGATGTAGCTCATATGTTTGCTTTCTGTGTCTTCTCCTTGTTGACAACCCTTGTTTGACAACCAAGTTATCCATTTGGTTCCAAACAAGAGGAAGGCATCAAAAGTAAATCAATGCTTTGTGTCCATCATTCACACATGACTAAGGCCACTAATGTTTAAGCTGCACATGTTGCTACTGATGCCAATGATGATCACTACCACTTGTTCACTGACATTCTACTTGTGAAAACTAAGGCAACCTATTAAAGTTGTGCAGATTTGAGATGCATCCCTATATGTTGTGTTCAATGGCCATCAGCTAGGAGTTTACAACAACTCCTAGTTCATAGGTTTCCTAGTGCTTCTTATAAAAAGTACAACTCCTATGAAGATTGAATTATTGCCTTCAACTCAAGAACAAACTCAAATCCACCCTTAGCTCATGATGATGACTTCTATGTTCAAAAACCAATAGTTGCTCTACTCTCTCTCCATCAAAACTGTTGTAATTGTCATCCTCTTAATCTTTGTCTGTCTCCTATGGAATAAGCCAATCTTTTGTACTGATTGTAAGTGTGATGGTTAGACATAATTTAGCTGAAATTATAATGATTACAGCTCTATTAATTGCTACTCTAGTTTGAGTTATATATCTATGTGGTGCTACTCTTAATTTAGATGAGGTCGTACCATGAAAATTGTGAATGGTTGTTAAAGTTGCACTTTAGTATGAGTTATGGACTTCACTTATGGATCTTTCTTGGATTATTTTTCTCTTTAGTGATCTCATTACTAAGGAAGCTCCCATCCTACTACACACTGACAAAATGGAGGAGGCCCCCAACAAGAGGAATCTAGTGGCTTGCCTCATGGACGATGTCATTGTTGAGATCCTCCACCACCTCCTTGCCCGCTCCTTGTTCTACTACAAATGTGTTTGTCGCTCCTGGAAATACCTCATCTCATACTCCAACAACTATAAGGTTGTTGGTGGTCCTTAACTCCTACTTTTGACCTCCAACACTCACATAAAAACCACTCAAATGAATACCAAACTTAGTGATAGGGATTATAACTAATGAATTCCATGAGTTTTGGTGTTTGACCATTTCCAGGAGGGCATTTGTGGAAATGCACATAAAAGACTAAGAATGCACAAAGGAACAAAGCATAAATACCATCCTATGCAACCTATGAAGAGAAGGCCAACTACTATGCAGAACTAGGGCCTAAAGATGAGGAAAGCAAGCCCATAACCAAAGCAAATCACGTCAACTTCATGCCAAAACCACCATGGCCCAAGACAAGAAGTTCACAGGAGGTCACCAACCAAAGAGGGGCATGATTGGGCCTAGCTAGGGTGCGGCCACACCCCTGGTGTGGTCGTACCCCAACCTAGCCCATTTGGCCTTATCTTTGGTCGGTTGACACATACCGCCTTGCCCAACATCAGTGTCAAGGTTTCATCCAAGTTCAATGTATTTAGAGGTCAGTTTGATGCTTTCCATGTGGGAATCAAGCATATTCCATGAGATCAACCCCTCCTCTCCACCTATAAAAGGAGGCTCCCTCCTCCTCATTTGATCATCAAACATAAGAGAGCACAATATGACAAGAAGAGAAGAGCCTCATTCCTATCTTAGCTCTTTAGCTAGTTCTAGTGTAGGGAGTGAGTGAGTAAGAGTGAAGAAGTACCAGAGTTGTTGGCTACCTCCTCTTGTGTACTCGGGGCCCCTTGTACACTTAGCGGAAGGAATGCCAGGAATCGTCGGCTCCTCTCCACTTGTACCTCTATGAACCGAATACTACTTGGAGTATAAGGTTCGTATTTATCTTTGGTGGTGAGTTCTACTTTAAGTTAGTATTGTTCATTATTTACTTGTGGGTTCATCATTTGTCCTTATGAAGAATACTCTAGTAGAGGGCTCTAATAAAGATAGATAATCCTGGTCGACGATAGAGTAGTAGTTGACAGCGTAGACATGGTGTCTAGGCTAGAGGCTACCTTTGTTTGCCTCGTACTCCATAGTTGCAGGGTAGGTGGTAGGTGGTAACAGCCCTGTCTATCCCTCGTAATGCCCCATGTCCGTGTACGGCATAGAGATATAGGCCAGTATCACTTGGTAGACTAGGTGTAAGCCGGTGTTAGAAGCAAGTCTTTAGTGGCAAAGCTATCTTAACTTAGGATCTCTATCCTTAGAAAGCCTCACTACCCTAGCTATCTTCCTTCTTGTTATCTTAGGTGAACTAGTTAAGAGATTTCTACACTACCATTCCCTGTGGAAATATGATACCCTGAGTACATCTGGGTGAAATGCTACAATGGTATATCCAGCGCTTGCGGAATATTTCTGTTTACGTTAAGAAATATCAACAAGCATTTCTGGCACCATTGCCAGAGAATGATTGCTATATTACCTCCAAACCTAGTTCACCTATGTACCCTTGTGTTTTACCTTTCAAAAAAATCCTTTTTTTTCCTTCAACTCAAAATCTTTTTGCTCCTAAGGACGAGTTCTTAGAGCCACCACCATCGAAGCTAATCATAGCTATGAACTCCGTCCTAGCTTTATAGCCATGGTTCGGGAACAAACCTTCTTAGGTTAAGTTTACAAAAACTCTTGCCATCATCTATGGGAGTTCTGAGCAATTCGGTGTGTGCTTGACAATCTTAGGCATGGCACAAGAAAAACCTTCGGTCGAAGTTGTTTCCCTTCTTTTGAGAGGGCAAAACAACCTCCACCCACAACGTAGGGAAGGTAAACAGAGATTGGGAAGAATTGAGGGACAAATTTTGTTTCGCATTCTTTCCTATATCTCATATCGTGTAACATTCCAGATGTTAAAAAGCAATTAAAACTTGATCATGAGCATCATTATGCATAATCATCAAGCATTACAATAGAAATGCATTCCATGTTGCAATTGTAGCATGTCCATGTTGCATTGTGGTGTTTCATATGTTGCTTATAATATGTTTCACATGTTGCATGAAATGATGTCAATGTTAGTGCTTAAGAAACTTGTTAATTTATATATGTAAATTTGCTTAAACAATTAAATTTTGTTAAAATAAAGTTTGTAGAGTAAAATATGTGTTTTCATGTGGGATAAATGTTTGATGATGTTTTTGAATCAAATATGTTTAATTTGGGCTCCAAAGGTTGAACTAATGCTGGCTCCACACTTAGTCATTTTAATGGCTAAGTCCCTGAACACCAGTTAATAAGTCCAAACTTTGGAGAATTATCAAATGAATTGTTATGAATAAAATTTGATCAAACCTTGTTCCATTACTTGGTAGAACATTTGAGCTACGTTACCATGTATTTGGTTGTTATGTTTGATAGCTGTTTGTTCAATAATCAATTCACCAAAATTGCTTATCTAACTAATTTTCAAAACCCTAAGTATCAGGGCTAAGAGTTCAGTGTTTCAGTGTCATCCTACCCCTATTCTTGCTCCTTGATATCTCAATCTAGTTAGAATTAGGGGTCAAGCCCTAAAGCAAAGATGAAGGCCACATCAAGATGAACTCTTGTTTTTGGAGATTTTGAGTTACCAGAAGGAATCAAGAGAAAAATGAAGAGGAATATGGGCATTTAGGCTGCTACAATGCATCAGCAAAGCAGCTACCACCGAGCTACCTGCTGCCGATGCACTGACCGCCCGCCACCCTCACGCCATTCTTTCACACGTGGCCATGCACCTGCTCATGGTGGCAGCAACTACCAGCATTTAGCGCTCCTAGAAACATCACCGCGTCATCTTAAGCCGAGCTGGCTGTCATCTTCCCCTTCTTTCCCTTTTTGCTCCACCGCTAGGCCGTCTCGCTCGCCGACAAAATTCGTCGCCCTTGCTTCACCTCCATCCAATTCCTCTCGCCAGTAGCCTCTACTTGTTCTCATGCTTCCACTCAACTCATTTGCGTCGCCTCTCACCATCAGAGTTGGCCACTCGTGCCGTTCTTGCCGTGGTGGCGCCGCCATGGCTACCGTGAGCAGATCCTCATGGCTAGCCCACTCTAGGGCAGCTCTTGCCCTCCCTATTGTCATTTATGCTTCCTTGTGGCTTGCTAGTGCTCATTGACCCATTAGTTTTGCTAGGCACCCACCGGAACCATCGGAATGCCACCTCACCATCGGGTTTATGCCGCCACATCCGCCCTCACTGTCAGCAATCCTCTCTGCCGAGCCCCTGCTTCAACCATCTAGCCAAACTGATCATGGTGAGCCCCTGAAGCTAATTGTGCCCTCTGTTTTACCTCTACCATGTCAGAGTAGCTAGTCTGCCACTGTGCCACCATGCTCATTACCGTTGTCTACCATGGTCACGGTCGAGTTCGAGCCTAACTTTAATCCATTCAATAGATAGTGTAGATAGGTCCACGTGGTCACCCTGAGCATGTCATTGGTCTTACTATCACTGGAGACCCATCATCGATGACCTCCACCGCACCGGAGTGCCGCCAGACCGCCATGGCTGCCGCTGTGCATGCTGTAATGCCCTAGATGCTCGCCTAGTGCTTGGATGGGATGCACGAGGGAGAGGGGAGTCAGCTGGGGTAGTTTGTGTCGCTGGAGAGCTCGCCGTTGGTCGCTACCATCTCGCTGGAGCACCACCATGCTCCAACAATTGTTGGAGCATGATAAAAATGTGAAACTTTTTGTGTAGCCTTGTTATGATGTGTTCTACATAGAAAAATATGAGTTTACCATAATTAGTAGTTTTGGTATGCTTAAAAATTACATCTTTTAATTAATAAATGGACCTTGCATGATTTTTGTAGATAAAAATATTGATCCTTTTATGATGAAACTGTTTGTATATGCTTTACATGCTTATACCTACCTTCACAAAAAGTTTGGTACTATTTTGATAAATATAACTTGGCTAATTAATTTAAGTATGTTCAAATGCCTTTTATAGATTAAAAAAATAATAAATTGTTTCTATAAATCCCTGAATGACTTTGGTGTGATTTTGGACTTGATTGTGGACCTTGGAACACTAAACCTCTGCTGTTCCTTGGCAACTCTTCTACTTCCTTGTTGTGCTCTTGATTAATTTGTTAGTTAATAAATAAAATAGTTTACTTAAATGATTAATTAGTAAATGCACGTGATTAGGTCATGTAATGATCGTTGCTTGCCCTCATGATTAATCTTGGTGTAATGTTAAGTTAAATACCTTGCCTTGCTTGACTAGTATAATATAATAAGTTTGATTCTTACATGATAACTAGTTAACTTGTTAGTTAAATAACTACATGCTTTGTAAGATAATGGCCCTAGTTCTTAGTGAAGGAAAGTTCTACTCAAGATAAATAACTTTGTTTAACTACTATTATACACTTGTGTGTTTTTCATTATGCATCATGGCATGTAGTCCATCATGTTAAGCAAAGCATCATTTGTTATGTGTAGTGTATGAGAGTAAGAAGGCTCATGTGGATCAAGTTTCAGAGAAGGTGTAACACCTCAGGTGTTTAGCTTCCATAATTGCATTGCATTTCATAAGCATGAGCACTCATCATCTCATTATGTTTTAATTTTGCTTGCAACATGAGTATGCCACATGCCTTATGTGTTTGTTTCATAAAATGATTGCTTATGAAATGTGAGTGGTGCATAGTGTAGATACAACTTTGGGGTCACACTTTTTGAAATATGACAATATGAGTAGCACATTTTTGTTGGGATCATTGGAGGCAACAAAATCTTACAACATGTGCAACATGGCATGCAACATTTTTAGGTGTATTAGGGTTTTAGCTTGTTTCCAATCCTGTGACACTAGTGTTTTTGTGTAACTAAGGGGTAGAGGGGCTAATTATATCCTACAACACCTTAATTGCACTTAGGGTAACTAATGGAGAAATTTTCATGTTGACCAAAATTACCAAAATGCCCTCCAAAGTGCTGTTGACCAATATTATACCCTAGAATGCTTTAGTTTGACCAATTAAAAAGTCTAGCTTAGAGACCTTGCATGGAGGAGCAACCTTAAGCAAAGTGGTAGAGAATTTCTTAGGGAACAAAAGTCTCAATATGGCCATCTCATGAAAATGACTAGAACATGCTCAAAAATGGCCCACAAGTCAGCTTGAGGGGCTGCCCCAGCACTTAGAAAATTTCTAAGTCTAGAATGCCCTGTACAGTTTCAATGTACCTCACTTTGACACCTTGTACCTCACAAACCATGTCGAACTAGACTGAGCTCCAATTGGCAAAGTTGTAGCCCTCATGTAGCTCTACAACTTTGATGTTTTCACCTTCGGCTAATTCGAGCTGGTTTAGGAGCTAATCATCGTCGAAAACACGCTGTCAGTCATCCAATTGCCGGCTCCATTCAGTAACTCGGACGCAGCTTCAGTCGGTGTGGCCGACCAGCCGCAGACCGATGCTGATGCGTGGCCGCGCGGTGGCGGCCGTACGCCGGGCGTGGCCCCACTGGTCAGGCGTGAGTGGGCTTCAAGGTCGCCATGGCACCCTCCTGTCTCCTCCCTCCCTCCATTCACCTCTCGCCCTTGCCGTACTCACCGAGGCGCAACACCGAAGCACCATTGCCGCCGCGCACTCCCCCGCGGTCGTGCGAGCTCGCGGTCACGTCTCAGCCACCCAAACACCATCCACCACTCCGCCAGAGACTCCTCTACCTCCTCCATCCCTTGCTTGAGCCAATCGCGTGAAGGTAAGAGTGAATTACCATTTCCGCCACCGCGAGACCTCACCGACATTCGTCCGTGCGGCGGCTCATCATGGCCAGCTCACTGTCGCCACTCTCCGTCTCTGCTAGCCCCTATTTTGGGTTCTTGGTCGCGTATAGAAGCTTAGTGCATGATGTTACCGTCGGGGGTGGCCAGTCCACGTCGGAACGCGGTCGCGCGCTGCCGCGCCATGGCCGCTGATTAGGTGCTCCAGCGGCCAGCCGCACTCGCACCACCTCTGTTCATAACCATAGCATAGATAGGTCCGCCACATCCTCGGGAAGCCGTAGCGCGCCCAACCTAAGCCCCTTGTTCCCGGAGCTCGCCGGAGCGCCACCGTGTGCCACCACCGAGCCGCGGTCGCCATGGCCGCTGTAGCTAGGGTTGGGTAGAATCCACAATTTGGGGGTTAGTTGATGCGGGAAGTCAAGCGGAACCCGTCTGTGCCCTTCCCTTCGCCGAAGACGTCGTCGTCGGTGAGCGGGAGCTCGCCGGAGCCCGCGGCTCCTCCCTCTCTGCTCCCCTCTCGCTGCCATCCGACCCCACCTGGCAGGTGTCGCGCGCGCGGGCGGGATGGCCTGAGCAGGCCGAGCGCGCGGTTGGGCCGCGTCCGCGTAGGCTGGCCCAATAGTGAAATGGAATTTTAGTTTTTGTTTTTCCTTTTATATTATCACAGATTTTAGGTGAAGTTTAGGAAATTCATATCTAGGGGTTTACTTGCTCAAAAATTATGAATTAAATTTTGTTGGGCTCTGCATGATGTGTAGTATTTAATAAAAATATAAAATAAGTATGTGATGTTTATTTTCTGGGAGGATAAATTAGGGTTTTGAAATGTCTCTTAAATTGGATATAAACTTGATAAATGAATAATTGGAGTTCTATTGTCCCAAAAATTGTGAAAATTGGTGGGTAGGTTATGTTATGCATGTATTCGATCTGGTAAAAATTTGGACACTAGTGCTAGAGTATTTTTCAAGTTATGATGATGTCATGTTATATTAAGGAATACTTGAATGAATTTTAGTAATTTTTCTACATGTGCACTGTTCATATAAATTTGTGGAGAGTGTCCTGGTACCCTCTGGTGCTTAAGAAAAATATGAATTCTGTTGTTTGATACTTTTCAATATGATTTGTTAATTATACAAAAATCAGCCTTTTTGTCTTGTGAATTTTAGTTCAAATTTTTACAGTAGCCTCTTTTTAGGTCAGAGAGTCTGTTGTAATTTTTGTAGAATTTTATGAGCAGTTTACATATATGATTAATTTTCCACTTAATTAATTAAGTAAATTAAGAAAGGGGTGAAAATAAATGTTCTAGGTTGGCACACCTTACTTTCTGGTGTTTTTGTGACATGTGTGAACTACTGGTATCATTAGTTTAGTTATAGAGGAAGTTTGACACATAAAGAAATATTTAATCTTCATATTTCTAGGTTTTTCTGGATAGCTAGTAGCATTTGTGAATTTAACTCTTAATAAAAGTGTTTGCTGGAAAACCTATGAATATCCAAGTTGTAGTAAACTTGATAAACTAGCTTGTGTCCAAATTTGGGGGCATTTGGCTTAGTAGTCTAGGAGTTATTGCTGTTTTAAGTGACTCTCCATAAATGGCTGCTCTCTGTTTGGAGAGGACAGATTTCTGGAACCCTGGAAATTCGACTAGGAAAACTTAGGAATTAAGGATTGAGGTCTGAAAATGAGTTGTAGAGTATTTTATAAGATTTCCAGATTGTCTTGGATCATATCTTTTGGAATTAGGAATCTCCAGTTATGATAGAAACACTTAGCTGCTGTCCAAAATGTCTTGCTTTGATATTTTGTGCTTGGATGTGGTAACTTAAGTAAAGTTGTTCTTGTGATTGTTAGGTGTTAGGGCCCTAACAGAGGAGGAACAACTATACCTTAGGTTGAGTAGATTAGGTGAGTACTTCTCTACCGGAGAGGAAATTTGTACTTAATAATTGAAGTGATTTGAATAGAGCTTTAGGAGTGGTTGTCATGCATTTCATCCTGAGCATGCTGCATCCTTCATTATGCATCCATGAAATTTATTATGCACTCATGCAATAGGTGTTCCGGAGGGGGTGACTCTCCTCGAGTTCGAGGGAGCGATCCCGGAGGAAATCCAGGAGCAGCCAGGGGAGCCCGAAGAAGCAGTCAGCGAAGGAGGCGCCACTGAGGAGTTGCTAGAGTGCCTAGATCACCGGCCGTCCACCTTTCTGAAAGGCAAGCCCCGGTGCATGCTGACCCTATTATTTTATAAATCAATCTTGAGTACTTTTACTTGTTTACTGCATTAAGTTATAGGAGTTGTATGAAAACACTTGCTGCATTATACCTGTCCTTGTCCAGATATCGTACTTAATCCTAAATTAGGTTTAGGCACGTGTCAATGCTTAGCCCTGCATAGTCCGGTAGAAGTCGGGTGATTTCCGGTCATCCGCGAGATGTAGGAATGGGTCACGAGTGGCTATATGGCTATCATGGATGGAACCATGCCTTAAATGAAATTGAGACCGGGCGGGAGTTCGATAGTACAGCCGCAAGACACTTCACGTCTTGGGTGTGGAGCTATGCCCGTCTGAGTAGTTTAAGGACCGATTCGCTGTACGTCCTTGAGTCTTGTTGAACGCAGTCTAACACTTAGTTGGCCGGATAAGTCATTCCGACCGCGAAGTCGAGTAGTATGGTTCAGGCCGGGAATCGAATGGTAGGTTGCATCTTGGAGGAGAGAAAGGATGTGCTTGGGGACATTGGCATGAGACCAAGGGGGGTTAGAGTCCCTATCACCTGGCAGAGTGTTGCCCTTGGGGACGTGACATCATTCAGACCCACGATTCCTGAACTATACGAAAGGTGACCTGAGCAGCCCTCGCCAGGCGTGACTCGGTGAGTGTTAGAAATACCCCTCCAGCTGGATAGGAATTCGATTTGAATCGCCGTCACTCCCGGTTAGTGAGCACTTGACTTGAGCAGCGGCAACGTAGATCTCAATAAATTGAACAGATGGTTAAGTGAATGATACAATGTTGCTAGAATTTATACCTGCTGTGGATATAATGATATTAATTGTTTGATTATAATCAAGTGTATGTTTAGTACAGGTGCTAAGATAGATGACAGGTAAATGCTAAAAGTAACTGCTAGTACAGGATGAAAGAGTTTCAATTACTTATGCCTTTCTGCAAAATGTGATGTCAGCTAGCCCTTTTATGAAAGCCCTGCATAATCCTTGGTGTCATATTATTTTTGGTTTTTGACGGGTAAGTCTAGCTGAGTACATTCCAGTACTCAGGGTTTATTCCCTCCTGTTACAGATGATATGCTTTACCAAGGCTTCTGCAAGACCTGTCTCCACCCGACGGGTGACGAAGACTAGATCACGCGGGCGTGATCATCCTTTATGTACTTTCCTTAATGCTTTTGCGGGATGTTGATTAGTAAGACTGGCAGTAGTATTTGAACAACTGGTGTGTGTTATGCTTCTGCTACTTTATGAACGTGGTTTGTAATAATTTGCGACTCCGTGTGTGTGTAAGTGGATTTCAGAACTACTTGTGAACTGTAACGTGTGATGTGTTATGTTGAATGATGCGATCTTGGTTGTAAGCAAGTTGGTTTGAAATCCTTCGTGGTTTCGATTGACTCCGGGATTATATGGGCTCAAGTTCGAAAATTTGAGCGCTTCGGTGCTTGTTTTTGTACTTGTGCTCTTATAATTTGGTCGGTTCTGTTACAGCTGGTATCAGAGCATAATTCAACATTAAACACATCGTACGAGTATTTAAAAACAAAAGTATTTGTTTATGAAAAGGGTTAAAACTCTAAAAATTATTTTTTATAGGTATGCTAGTGATCACATCCCTTAGCCCAAATAAGGACTCTTAGGTGGCTTATTAAAAAGACTAACTTGGGGGCCTTGTTTGTTTTTGTTTTGTCGTCCATACGGCGTGATATTGTATGGATGCCATCCACTTGGGTGGTAATGTATGGATCAATCGCCTCGACGATCTGGTAAGTGTGAGTTGTGAGAGTATGATCGTCCAACCGGCGATCTAGGGGAGAGTAGCTTTGGTTACTTACATACTTACATGTTCAAACCATGTAATTATGGAAGTACTTAATTGAGGGTATATCTGTCGGGTAGCTTTGATACTGAAGTATATACATCGAGGATGTGTATATGAAAAGTATTTAGTTTACTGCTTTCTTGTGTGCTTATATTGGGAAACTGTTGGGCTGAAATGAGATTTTCTGCAAGTACACTAACAACGTAACGAGTAGACCGATAGTTGCGCTTATATGAGAGAACGTATGTATGCCACCGCTTAGCGTTAGCAATTTAGGTTTCTACTAAGGTGAGAGGGCGTACGGAACGTGCATGCATCATGTTTAAATTATGTCATACATGTCATTTTACTCCCTCCTTAAAAATTTCAATAGTCCCGGCTAAATTAAATTTCGTATCCCCTAAATTATCCTCACTTTAAGTCATATCTTGTTGCTACAGATGGCACACACTAAGAGGACCGCTCGTAAGTCAACCGGAGGCAGGGCCCCTCGCCACCAGCTCGCTCCACGAGAGCCCCGCCCCGAGCCCACTGAGGTGGAAAGGTTGAGGGCTGAGTTGGCTGAGGTGACTGCCACTAGAAATGTGGCGCAACAGCAACTGGAGCAAGTGATTCATGACCGAGATCAGGAAACACTTGCGGTCCAGAGATTGACAGTAGCCAATCACAACTGTCAACGCATGCTGGTCCATGTGATGAACCAGAGGGATGAAGCCTGGCACAAGGAGAACATCCTGAGAGCTCGTCAGGTGGAGCTTGAGCAACAGTTGGAGAATACAGAAGAATACAATGACAATCTTCATGAAGAAGTGCACCGCCTGAACAACCAGCTCAATCCTCTGCTGCCTCAGGACAACAACAAGGATGAGGAGATGGGTTCTGGAGTCTTCATGGTTGAAGATGAGGACGACGTGGAGGTCAATGGGCCATAGAATGCCCCACCAGAAGAAGAAGAAGAAGAAGAAGAAGAAGAAGAGGAGTTAGAGCCTGCAAGCGACGAGGATGGCGGGTAGATCCTTGACACCGACTCCGAGGACGATGCTTAGCATAGTCATCACGTAGCTACGATGTTAGACTTATCTTTTGTGCCCTCCATGTGTTGGAGTGAGGCTTTGTAATAACTTGGCTTTTGGGATGTAATGTCGAACCCTATGTTCTCCTGGATGTTTAGTTGAACCTGTTAATTTCGATCACAAATGGCTGTCTTATTGTGTTGCGTTCGATGATGGTGTCACGATTAGCACCCTTCGGTGCCGCGACGAAACCGAGGGCCTCCTGTGGCGCGCGACATAAGGCTGTGCTGCTTGGCATGTGCTGGTATTGAGGTGGCTAGTCATGATCCACCATGGAACTCTACTGTTGAGAAGTCTCTTTGTGGTCAGTTTGTAGTAGCCTTTCTCATTCGCCTAGAAGTTTGGATCGAATCCGAGCACCTGTACGTAAGGTCAAAAGTCACGTTAATATTAAAGTAAACGGTTCAGTCACAGCTATGCTCCCTGTGGGTGAGCCTTTAATAAATTTCACCTTTTATCAAGATACATCTTGTTGGATGCCCCTCGCATGATTGCGTCAATTGATGCGCTTGAATGGATTGTGCGGTTGTGATGAATTATTGTGCCTTGATTATTTGCGAAGTCATTTTAATAAAGTCAGTTTGACATATTTACAATAATTCATCTACAAATTTCCCACATCGTCAGTGCTCATTGGCTATGCATTTTGTAGATGTCGTACAACCTCCGTCGGGGTCGTGGCGTTGAGGATGAGGAACAGCCACCCCCTCCGCCACCACCTACCCCGCCTGAGCTGATGCAGACCGTGGTTGAAGGGCAGCGCATGCTGGCAGATGCTATGCGCCAGCTTGCCAACCGGGAGGCTCGTCATGGCCGCCAGGGCCCGGAACTAAATCAATATAGTGATTTCAAGGACTTTCTTGACACTAAGCCCCCGCTCTTTAAGGAGGCGGAGGAACCGCTGCAAGCCGACGAGTGGCTGAACACTATTGAGCAGAAGTTCCGTCTGCTTCGCTTGACTGATGAGCTAAAGACTGAATATGCTTCTCATCAACTGCATGGTCCAGCGGGGATTTGGTGGAGCCACTACCGTTCCACATTGCCTGCAAATGTCCCGGTTGCTTGGGACCAGTTCAAAGTAGCATTCCACGGGAATTATATTCCTCCAGGTCTTATGGCTATCAAGCACACGGAATTCATGAGGCTGTCCCAGGGCAATAAAAGTTTGACTGAATATCTGCAATCTTTTAACAATCTGGCAAGGTATGCAACAGAGTTTGTGGATACCGATGCTAAGAGAATTGCTAGCTTTAAAAGGGGCCTCGGCCCAAAGCTGATGAAGACCATGGGCACTAGCAAGTGTACTACCTTCAATGATTTTATCAGTGATGCTTTGACTCAAGAAAACAATAATGCTATTTATTCTGCCTCTAAGAGCCGTAAGAGGGCCCTAGAGGCGAATGCTTCGCAGTCCCAAACTCCAGCTGCACCGAGGGCTTCCCCTCGCCCACCTGCCCCCGAATGCTAAGTTCTGTCCACCGCAGAAGAAGTCTACCGCTAAGACTGGGTTTCGCAAGGCTTATACAGTAGCTCTGCTAAAGGGTAATTCTGGTCAGAGCAGCTCCAGTGTCCCTCCCAGCAACATGCCTTGCTGGAACTGCCACAAGCTAGGCCATTGGTCCAGGAACTGTCCTTATCTGAAGAAGAATGTCAATCAAGGTGGCCGTCAAGGACATATTCATTATAACAGTATTGAGGAAATCCCATCTGGTGAGGTTGTCACTGCTGGTAAGTTCCTAGTTGACCAACATTCTGCAGTGGTACTATTTGATTTAGGTGCTTCACATTCCTTTATCAGTCCTAAGTTTGCATCAAAGTTTGCACACAAATTACATACTGTTGAAGGTGGGGGTTATTGCATTAGTGCGGCAAGTGGGAATATTTCCACAAATCAAGTAGTGAGGAATCTAGAGTTTGAAATAGAAGGGCGAAAGTACTCGCTTGCCTTAGTGGTTTTGCCTGGATTAGGCATAGATGTGATTTTGGGTATGAATTCGATGAGTCAGAACGGGGTACTCATTGATACATCCACCCGGGTAGTTATGCTCAGAGATCCTACTGATCAAAAGGGTTTTCTAGTGCAACTTCCCAAAAAAATTGATTTGTCTGGTGAAGTTCATGCGGTGCAAGCAAAGGCGTTAGCTGAAATTCCCATAGTGAGTGAGTTTCCTGACGTTTTTCCTGATGATTTGCCAGGACTCCCTCCGGATCGGGATGTGGAATTTAAAATCGAGCTATTGCTTGGCACGGCACCCATCTCTAGGAGACCTTATAGGATGCCTCCGAATGAGCTAGCTGAACTTAAGGTGCAGTTGAATGAACTTTTGAAGAAGGGGCTGATTCGTCCTAGTTCGTCTCCGTGGGGATGCCATGCTATCTTTGTGAAGAAGAAGGACCAGTCATTGCGGATGTGTGTAGATTATTGGCCTCTGAATGCAGTCACTGTCAAAAATAAGTATCCTCTACCACGCATCGATATCTTGTTCGATCAGTTGTCTAAGGCTAAAGTCTTTTCCAAGATTGATCTGAGGTCTAGTTACCATCAAATTAAAATCCGTCCTGAAGATATTCCAAAAACAGCTTTCTCGACAAGATACGGTCTTTATGAGTATCTTGTTATGTCTTTCGGCCTGACTAATGCTGTAACAGAACCGTCCAAATTATAAGAGCACAAGTATAAAAACAATCACCAAAGTGATCAAATTCTCACACTTGAGCCCATATAACTCCGGTAGTCCAACGAAATCACGAGGGATTTCAAAGCAACCAACATACAAGCCAAGATCGTAGTGATTCAACATAACAAGTCACATGTTACAACCATTTCACAAGTAATTCAATATACATCAGAGTTCAACATAGTTATTACAACTTAAGTTCAAAAGTAGCGAAAGCAAAGTAATTTGAAACTAACATTAATCTTATTTCAAATACATGCCAGTACCAAGGTCGACTTCCAACAAAAGCATTAGAGATAAGGTAACTAAGAAGGATCATGCCCATGATCACACTCCGCCACTAAGGCAGGAGCCAACCAACTCGTGCAGTCGCCATGATGCAGCACAACTTGCAACAAGTGGGGATAAAACCCTGAGTACAAGAAGGTACTCAGCTAGACTTACCCGTCATAAACCAGAAATAAAGTGACACCAAGGATCATGCAAGGCTGATATGAAGTGGGCTAGCTTGACACATTTTGCATAAAAGCTTAATATGGATAAGTAATCATTAATGCTTAAGCATCAAGTTAATTATCATTAACATGTCATCTATATTATAACCTATACTAGAGCACTCACTTTATTAGGAGCAAACAATATTAACCATAGCAGGTATAAATTGAGGCAACCTTTCCATCGTTATCCAATTAACCATCCGTTCAATTTAATGGAATCTACGTTGCCGCTGCTCAAGTCAAGTGCTCACTAACCGGGAGCGACGGCGATTCGAATCGAATTCCTATCCAGCTGGAGGGGTATTTCTAACACTCACCGCGCAGGCCCCTGCCGGGGTCGCACAAGCCACCTTTCATACAATTCAGGAATCGCAGGTCCGAATGATGTCGCAACCCCAAGGGCGACACTCTGCCAGGTGATAGGGACTCTAACCCCCCTTGGTCTCACGCCAATGTCCCCAAGCACATCCTTTCTCTCCTCCAAGAAGCAACCTACCATTCGATTTCCGGCCTGAACCATATTACTCGGCTTCGCGGTCGGAACGACTTATCCGACCAACTAAGTGTTAGACTGCGTTCAACATGACTCAAGGACGTACAGCGAATCGGTCCTTAAACGACTCAGACGGGGATAGATCCACACCCAAGACCTCCATGCCTTGTTGCTTCACTATCGTCATCCCGCCCGGTCTCAATTCATTTTATTAACACATGGTTCCATTCCACGATAGCAAATATAGCCAACCGTGCCATATATGAATATCCCAACATCTCGCAGGTGACAGGAAATCACCTGACTTCTACCGCTTAAAGCAGGGCTAAGCATCTACTCGATCCAGTCTATGTAGGATTCAAGGATTCATATATCTGGACAAGGAATGATATAATGCAGCAAGGTTTTCAACCAACTCCTACCACTTAATGCAACAATACTTATAACATATATAGAATTAATTGCTTTGAAGGTAGGAGGCTTATAATGCTCCGGGGCTTGCCTGGGATCCGACTCAAGTTAGGGTATGTCAGATGAATTCACTTGTCGAGCATCCTCCAATCTCTCACTTGTCCGGTCCTTCTATCTTCGGGATGGATCCACCAACTCCAGCTTCAGGTTTGGCTCCCCATCAGGTCCTTCACATGGTGCATCTAGCGTGCCTAAATGAGATGCAAGATGCAAGTGTATGAATACATGGGAATGCAATAGATGATGCATCACACATTAATCAAGGCAAGTACAAGGTTACGCTAAATACACATAAGCACTTCACATTGCTTAAATAAACATCACACAACTTAATATAAAAGATGGCAAGCATATTAGGCATGGAACACAAGATTTCACAAGATCTCAGGTGTATTAACCTAACCACCCTCAAAGGCATAAGTCCCACTTAACAATATACAAGCAAACAACGATAATTGGAATATGTCAATTTCTGGACTTGCAAACAGTAGCTTCATAAATCAATCATATCAGGAGTTCCATAAGTCCAAATGACTTGCAAGAAGACATTCTGGAAAGCTTAGGAAAATATCTACATTTCACCTTTAATCATCTCAACATGATTCCCAAGTTATCATGACCAAACATGCAAATCTTTAAAGTCTGCACAGAAGGTAATTAAAATTTGACAGTAGACTTATTAAGCATGCAACTCTTAAACTATCAGACCTGGAATCATGAAACTTTAACACAAGCAAGATAAGATAATTATCTACAACTTTTGTATTTACTAAAATCACAGTAAACATCATTTACACCATAAAACTAGTTGCACGAGTAACACCACACATGCAGCCCAACAGCAGTGATACAATTATAGACAGAAAACTGATAGAAACTTCAGAGAAGCATAAATGGAGTTCTAGACCTCCAACAAATATGATTCTCAACTTTATGGAAAGCTTATAAAGTTACCTACAACTTTCTTGTAATCATCTTAAGATGATTCTACAGTTAACATGGTCAATTAATTAAATAATTGCATCTCTATCCAAAATATGGACAGAATCTGATATGCCACTTTAAACCGCTATAACTTGAGTTTTATAATTCCAATAATTATGGTTCTAGACTTTTTAGAAAGATTAACAAATTGTGAACAACTTTTCTATAAACATCTAGAACTAATTCTGCCACTAACAAGGTCACACATGGCACACAAAAGCAATGCTATCTGGGTTTGGGCAGAAACTGCCACAGTACTTTAAACAACTATAACTAAACATATACTTAACCAAAAATTGTGATCTTTAGCTTTTTAAAATTATTATGAAAAGTACTACAACTCATTTATTATCAACAAGGCATGATTCATAACTTAACTGAGCCAAACAATGCATACATGTAGCACTGTCCAGAATAGAAGCAAAGCAGCATATAACATTTGTTATTTTTATAGCTCCTAAACTATCAAGCCTAAAATCTTGAAATTTTTACTAGACATCATACATCACAAGAGTAACATGCCACAAAAATTTAACTTCATTTGGAGTTATATATTTACAGTTATTAAAAATAACAGATCCAACTAGCATTCAAAACCTAGTTGCATAAATATATTTTTACAGCTAAAACTTTAAACTAAAACATGCCATATTATAGATCTACTGCATAGATAATTTCACAAGGATTCCAAAAAGTCCTCATTTGCTATTTTACGAATTTCCTAGCATGAGATGTTAATTTTCAAAGTTTCAGCCATAAATATGTATAAAAGAAAAAGGAAAAAGAAAAGCTGCACTATGCGGAACTATTCATCTGAGTCACGGCTTTACAGTTAGATCCCTATAAGAAACTTTAATTGAACCGAGCAAACGAGTCCTAACAATACTATTCATATGAGTCTAGAATTCGCATTAGGACCCTTCCCTTTCTTTGAATTTGATTCCGACGTCCTTCTCTTCATCTCCAGTACAGAGAGTAGGCGAGCGCCGGGAAATGGCAAACTCCGGCCGGCCTGCGGCTCACCGGCGGCAAGGAGGAGGGGCGGTGGAGTGCCAGGGCCTGCTTGCGCACTCGCGGGGCCGTTCGACTTGGCCCACGACCGGCCGAGGTGGCCTGACCACTCGGCACCGGCGACGAGCTGCAGCAGAGCCGCAGCGGCAGCGGCGCAGCAGCAGTAGCAGCGACGCAAGAGCAGCGGCAGCGACGTAGCAGCAGCAGCGGTGACGCAGGAGCAGCAGCAGCGAAGCAACAGCAGCAGTGGTGACGCAGGGGCAGCGGCGATGCTCCGCTCGGCTGCTCGGCCATGCTGAACTGGAGGCAGGGCGAGAGAGAACGCGAGTGAAAAGAGAGACTGAGGGAGAGCAGGGCCACGCGCCGGTTCTACTCCCACTGGAGCACATGCAGGGGCAAGGTGGCGAACGGGCATGGGCATGGGAGGCCACGCGGCAGCGAAGTGCTGTTCCAGTCGGCCCCGACGAACTTCAGTTCGAAATCAACTTAGGAGCTGGCAATACCACCACAAAATACCACTGAAACTCTATTTTTCATCGACCAACAACTCCCAAATTAGCTCGAATTGGCTCGTGATATAATTGACAAAATTGTAGAGCTACAAGTGTACTCCAACTTTGGTGAAAGAATCAAAGTCTAATTCAGCCCGGTTAGAGAGATACAAAGCTCCAAAGTAGGGTACCCGAAACTTGAAAACTGAATTCAGTTTCAAACCAACCGAAACTGCATTTTTCTCCACTTCGTATCTCCTAAACTGAATGATGATTCGGCTAACCAATTGTTGCCGATGATAGAGCTATATGAGTACTCCAACATTTCTTATAGGAGTTTGCCCAGAATCAAAATGGTTTGCAAACTAAACTTTGCCGAATATGGGTACCATGAAACTGAAAACTGCAAGTTCAGTCAACACTTAGCAAAATTTCAGGGACCCAAAACAGCATGAACTTCCAGACCTTGTAGCTCATGAACTAGGCCTAATTAGCCAAAGTGCCAATTGACAAACTTGTAGCTCAGGAAATTCTCTACAACTTTGCTTTAAGGAGTCAAGCTTGAATTAGCATAGTTTGCGAGATATAGATCAAGGAATAGAATCTGTTTTTGGGAACTAACAGAATTCCAGAACAGTAGTAAACTGCAGTTTTGACAGGCTTAAGAGCTGAATCATGAGATGGGTCAATTGACAAAGTTGAAGCTTATAAAATTTACTACAACTTTGATATAATTGACTTGGACTGATTCAAACTCTAAGATGGAGATTCTGGGAGGTCAGCTAGCACACTATACTAACAAAGCATGGAAAACAACACTTTAGGAGCTAAGTTAGCATAAACTATTAACATGAGAAATGCTCCAAATGCATAGTTAAGCAATCCTAACATGTTTACAAACATTCAAAGCAATAACTTACATTTGCACACATGATCATAGCATTACAAGACAAAGAAACATAATGGCACAAGCATGTTTCACTTACTTAAACTTAGGCAACAAGATGAGATGCTTATGATAAGGCTATACTCATGTGAAGCAAGTGCATTAGGAGGCAAGATAACACCCGGGGTGTTACAGCCCTCCCCCCTTAAAAGAATCGCGTCCCGAGATTCGGAATGGAAGACCTTTTAAGGAAGAGAGGCACGTTATCTAGTTCCCAACCTCTGCTATAGCATTCAGCTACAAAGCTTCAACATTGGTGAACAATTTGGCCAAAGGCACTTTCTGATACTTACTCTTCATGGTAAAATTTGTCTGAAGAATTTCCTTCATTGACTTCCATGAAGCATTGTTACTTTGGGAGGAATCCAAGACAACGCAGTACTTCGTTCTCATTATACAGAGATCAATTGGTCCATAAGCTAACCATACACAAGTATCTCTTCTTCTCTAGTGAACATAGTATGGGCCGTATGAACTCCACACTAGACCGGAATTATCAAAAGTATACTCGTTGAAATGACTCTATGTGCACAAAGTTTGAAAAGCAGTCCTCTACCAAAATGGCTTGAGCACAACCTTCAAAAGGGTGAGATCATAGACGACAAACATTCTCTGAGGCCATAGGATACTGACTAACCAATGACAAGGTCTATGTTGGTCGTAAATATTCATTCATTTAGACACCAACTAATGGAAAACTACTTGCGGTTCCATGTGTGCAGTTCTCTTTCTCTGATGACAACACTGTATTATCTGAGTCGGTCGAGGGATCGGTGAATGTGATAACTAACTCTGTCGGCTTCGTATTTCTGCCAAATTTTACCTAAGACGATTCTTTTATCCAAAGACAATAGTTATCTGGGTTGAATCAGATGCAACCTCTTGGGTAAAAATATTTATAAGGTACCAAAGTATGTCATCATTGGAAAATAATTCCCAAAGAAAGATGTAGCGAGGCCTTAAGGACAACAAAAGCTGTAAATATTCACTTAACCGCGGGGAGTAGTCTACCACCAAGCGATTGAGTAAAATCTTCCTTGGTGACTTAGTTGTACTGTAAGTTCAGTTGACTTGCAGCATAACAACTTTGTCAGGCCAACGTTCACCTTAGGCTTCCTCTTTGGGATCTAACAACAACTCTAAGATAGGAAATCTGTTGTTTGACACTTCTCAAATTGTTTTCGAATATTTCTCAACACTTTGTCCAATAAAGTTATGAACAAACCGGTTGTGGCACCTAAGGCACAGGATGATGATTAAACTAGGGTATGCTTTCTCTAATTCTTTACTTTAGCTAATAGAACACTTTGCACTATCTGTATGATTGTCCAAGATGGAATTGACTTGGTCACAATGGTTCTGGAAGATAGAGTATCACTCAAGTTGTTGGCCAGTTGATTAACTTATTGTTGGTTATTGCTTTGTAAGACATAGCCTTTGTAGCTACCAAGGAGTTGTTACCAGCTGAAGATTAACCTTCCTACTAGTACTAATTAGTTGTCTTTCAACACTAAAAGTTCCAAATCTTCTCTATTGACCACAACAATTGTGGTTGATGCAGAACATATGGTTGCCATCGAAGTTAACAGATAAGGGGTCACACCAGAGATGGTTGATTTCGACGGTGTGGTCATTATGCATACAAAGGTTAAGATTTACATAATGTGACGATTGATTCTTATCCAACGAATGACTTGTCCAACCTTAAGTGTTGTGTGTCCTTTCTATCCAATAGGGATGAGATATTTTTCTCACTAGATGGTGGTCGTCAATATTGGGACAACTAATTAGAGTCACTTGTCTACCACCTCTTGCGGTCTGTTAATGTTTATGTCGGTGACCTATTCTTCAAAGATTTTCCTCTTAGCAACTTTAGAAGGAAGTTCCACTACTTTAGGTCTAAGATATGGATCTTACGATACGATTTGGAGAGATAATCAAGAAAAGGAACATGAGAAAATAACACATCGACTGTCGTTTCATAATGGATCATGACTAGAAACCGTGATACCAGCGCGTGCCAAGCAGCCAGCCATGTGTCTGCAGCCACAGGAGGCCCTTGGTTTCATCGCGGCACCATCAGTGGCTACTCATAACACCATTACTAAACGCACAACGAAAGTGAAATTTCAAGTGGCACTAATGGGTTGTAAGAACAAGCGCCATACAAGGAGGGATAGCAAGCAAAGGTAGTTACAAGGTTTAGAATCAACGAGGAGGCGATCCAAAAATTCACACACACCACAAGGGAACATAGCTCAATTCCTAAAGACAACTGAGCAATGGACTCTTGCTTAAATTCTATGCACGACTTGCATCCACCGAGATGAGTTCCAGATAAAAGATTAATAGTAGATTCATTCATGTTGGGCAACAACATGAGATCAAGACTGATAAACATCTCGAGACTGAGAAGGTTGGGGATGGATTAACCAACTTTAAAGCAGAAACCGATATGTCAACCAAAGATTGAGTTGATAAGGTAGATGCATGAATTTACAAGCAAACGATTTACATGCCATAGCAGAGAGACGTTACGTCACACTAGCTAACCTTTGGGAAAGATAACCAGAAGGTCCAACATGGATTTGGGTACAGTCTCCACAACTGGCAACGTACGAACCATGGTCAAAGGCTAGCGTTGATAAAAGTTAACTTGGTTGGTCAGTCGATAAGGGTCTTCACAAAAAGGGTTGGAAAACATCCACGGCTTATACAAACATATAGGAGAACAAAACTTTGGGCTTTCGGTTAAGCAACGGCATGGATACAAACATTCAAGGGATAATCACCACGTCTACTGGCTCAGGCTCCTAAGAGAGAGAACCTAATCGACGACAACAACTATATAATTACGTAACATAAACATTGTTCTAGGATAAAGCTATGCGACACTCGTATGCTCACCGAGGACAAACGAGGTGACAACTAGGGCACTACCTAGATAACAAGCATACATACAACATTACAGTCAAGCAGACATGGGAGAAAATTCACACGAATGGGCTTAAGCAACCAATACAAAGCACAAGGCTCACTCAAACAAGCATTTATCTAAAGCAAGAACTAACTACAAGTTTAGTCCAAAACAAACGCCAGCTAAGGTGGGTAACTTAGCATATACATACAATCTGGACAGCAGCACAGTAGTTACTTGTTTTAACCATAACTGAGGTTGTAGACATCCCACAAAGGTGATCCTAGACTTTCTAGAAAGCTTAGGAAGATGACTAAACTTTAGTTATTCATACCAAAAGCTAAATCATAGGTTAACATGGCCAACAATGCTAATGTTTCAGATCTGTACCAATATGGATAGAAAACTGACAAGAACTTCAAAAATACGTAACCGGAGTTCTAGAGACCCAACAAGGCTGATCCTTAACTTGATGTAAAGCTTATTAAGTTTTCCATAACTTTCCTATTATCTTATTAGGATGATTATACAGCTAACAAGGTTAATCAACACAAAGAAAACATTTCTACCCAGATTTGGACAGATTCTGTCATTCCACTTTGCAAGCTCACAACTAGAGATTTATACCACCAAAAGTAGTGATATTTAGCATTTTGGAAAGCTTAGAAAAAGTACTACACTTCCTCTAATATTTCCAAGATATGATTCCATAAGCACACAAGTCAAACAAACCAAACATTCAGATATGTTCTGACATGGGCAGATTCTGACAACAAACTTCTAAAATTTATAACTCCCAAACCATAAGGCCTAGGGTCATGAAATTTAAGGACAAGCCAAATAAGTAAGTTAGCTACAACTTTGGTATTCTTCATAACTACAGAAAACACCATGATGGCCATGAAAGCATCACTACAACAGAAAATGTTCTTGCAGCCAACATTCGACTTACGCATTCGTGGTTAGCGTACCTGTAGAAAAGTTTCATTGCAGCCCACATTTCCCAATATAGCACACAATGAAAATAGAGAATAAAATTCTAAGTACTCCCATGTACATATACCCCCGTATATATACATATAGCACCAAAACTACCCAAATCTTTCGGTCACCCACAATTAAGTACCTTCATATATACATGTGTGTAACATGTAAATAATCCAGTAACCAAAACTAGCTCTCCCCTAGACCGATGGATGTTCGGTCATGCTCTCACAACTCACACTTACCTGAGCATAGGTGCGATGTTGCATAAAAGTAAACTAACAACATATATGGCTATTTCATATATGAAGGCTACCTCTAATCTAACACACTAGGTAGCATAGTGTGGGAGAGTCATCACAAATACTTTCCTTGGCCTGGGCGTAGATGCAGAAATGAAAAACCCCCCAAGTTAGTACTTATATAAGCCACCTAATAATCCTTATATGGGCATAAGAAAATTGACCACTGGCACACTTAGGTTTAGAATTCAGATTTCACAAACCTATATATAGCTATAAGTTGGTAAAACTGATTTTAGAAAACAAAACCTTTGTTTTAAATACACATATGACATGTTTAATGTTGAATTTTGCTCTGATACCAGCTGTAACAGAACCGTCCAAATTATAAGAGCACAAGTATAAAAACAATCACCAAAGTGATCAAATTCTCACACTTGAGCCCATATAACTCCGGTAGTCCAACGAAATCACGAGGGATTTCAAACCAACCAACATACAAGCCAAGATCGTAGTGATTCAACATAACAAGTCACATGTTACAACCATTTCACAAGTAATTCAATATACATCAGAGTTCAACATAGTTATTACAACTTAAGTTCAAAAGTAGCGGAAGCAAAGTAATTTGAAACTAACATTAATCTTATTTCAAATACATGCCAGTACCAAGGTCGACTTCCAACAAAAGCATTAGAGATAAGGTAACTAAGAAGGATCATGCCCATGATCACACTCCGCCACTAAGGCAGGAGCCAACCAACTCTTGCAGTCGCCATGATGCAGCACAACCTTTAACAAGTGGGGATAAAACCCTGAGTACAAGAAGGTACTCAACTAGACTTACCCGTCATAAACCAGAAATAAAGTGACACCAAGGATCATGCAAGGCTGATATGAAGTGGGCTAGCTTGACACATTTTGCATAAAAGCTTAATATGGATAAGTAATCATTAATGCTTAAGCATCAAGTTAATTATCATTAACATGTCATCTATATTATAACCTATACTAGAGCACTCACTTTATTAGGAGCAAACAATATTAACCATAGCAGGTATAAATTGAGGCAACCTTTCCATCGTTATCCAATTAACCATCCGTTCAATTTAATGGAATCTACGTTGCCGCTGCTCAAGTCAAGTGCTCACTAACCGGGAGCGACGGCGATTCGAATCGAATTCCTATCCAGCTGGAGGGGTATTTCTAACACTCACCGCGCAGGCCCCTGCCGGGGTCGCACAAGCCACCTTTCATACAATTCAGGAATCGCGGGTCCGAATGATGTCGCAACCCCAAGGGCGACACTCTGCCAGGTGATAGGGACTCTAACCCCCCCTTGGTCTCACGCCAATGTCCCCAAGCACATCCTTTCTCTCCTCCAAGAAGCAACCTACCATTCGATTCCCGGCCTGAATCATATTACTCGGCTTCGCGGTCGGAACGACTTATCCGACCAACTAAGTGTTAGACTGCGTTCAACATGACTCAAGGACGTACAGCGAATCGGTCCTTAAACGACTCAGACAGGGATAGATCCACACCCAAGACCTCCATGCCTTGTTGCTTCACTATCGTCATCCCGCCCGGTCTCAATTCATTTTATTAACACATGGTTCCATTCCACGATAGCAAATATAGCCAACCGTGCCATATATGAATATCCCAACATCTCGCAGGTGACAGGAAATCACCTGACTTCTACCGCTTAAAGCAGGGCTAAGCATCTACTCGATCCAGTCTATGTAGGATTCAAGGATTCATATATCTGGACAAGGAATGATATAATGCAGCAAGGTTTTCAACCAACTCCTACCACTTAATGCAACAATACTTATAACATATATAGAATTAATTGCTTTGAAGGTAGGAGGCTTATAATGCTCCGGGGCTTGCCTGGGATCCGACTCAAGTTAGGGTATGTCAGATGAATTCACTTGTCGAGCATCCTCCAATCTCTCACTTGTCCGGTCCTTCTATCTTCGGGATGGATCCACCAACTCCAGCTTCAGGTTTGGCTCCCCATCAGGTCCTTCACGTGGTGTATCTAGCATGCCTAAATGAGATGCAAGATGCAAGTGTATGAATACATGGGAATGCAATAGATGATGCATCACACATTAATCAAGGCAAGTACAAGGTTACGCTAAATACACATAAGCACTTCACATTGCTTAAATAAACATCACACAACTTAATATAAAAGATGGCAAGCATATTAGGCATGGAACACAAGATTTCACAAGATCTCAGGTGTATTAACCTAACCACCCTCAAAGGCATAAGTCCCACTTAACAATATACAAGCAAACAACGATAATTGGAATATGTCAATTTCTGGACTTGCAAACAGTAGCTTCATAAATCAATCATATCAGGAGTTCCATAAGTCCAAATGACTTACAAGAAGACATTCTGGAAAGCTTAGGAAAATATCTACATTTCACCTTTAATCATCTCAACATGATTCCCAAGTTATCATGACCAAACATGCAAATCTTTAAAGTCTGCACAGAAGGTAATTAAAATTTGACAGTAGACTTATTAAGCATGCAACTCTTAAACTATCAGACCTGGGATCATGAAACTTTAACACAAACAAGATAAGTTAATTATCTACAACTTTTGTATTTACCAAAATCACAGTAAACATCATTTACACCATGAAACTAGTTGCACGAGTAACACCACACATGCAGCCCAACAGCAGTGATACAATTATAGACAGAAAACTGATAGAAACTTCAGAGAAGCATAAATGGAGTTCTAGACCTCCAACAAATATGATTCTCAACTTTATGGAAAGCTTATAAAGTTACCTACAACTTTCTTGTAATCATCTTAAGATGATTCTACAGTTAACATGGTCAATTAATTAAATAATTGCATCTCTGTCCAAAATATGGACAGAATCTGATATGCCACTTTAAACCGCTATAACTTGAGTTTTATAATTCCAATAATTATGGTTCTAGACTTTTTAGAAAGATTAACAAATTGTGAACAACTTTTCTATAAACATCTAGAACTAATTCTGCCACTAACAAGGTCACACATGGCACACAAAAGCAATGCTATCTGGGTTTGGGCAGAAACTGCCACAGTACTTTAAACAACTATAACTAAACATATACTTAACCAAAAATTGTGATCTTTAGCTTTTTAAAATTATTATGAAAAGTACTACAACTCATTTATTATCAACAAGGCATGATTCATAACTTAACTGAGCCAAACAATGCATACATGTAGCACTGTCCAGAATAGAAGCAAAGCAGCATATAACATTTGTTATTTTTATAGCTCCTAAACTATCAAGCCTAAAATCTTGAAATTTTTACTAGACATCATACATCACAAGAGTAACATGCCACAAAAATTTAACTTCATTTGGAGTTATATATTTACAGTTATTAAAAATAACAGATCCAACTAGCATTCAAAACCTAGTTGCATAAATATATTTTTACAGCTAAAACTTTAAACTAAAACATGCCATATTATAGATCTACTGCATAGATAATTTCACAAGGATTCCAAAAAGTCCTCATTTGCTATTTTACGAATTTCCTAGCATGAGATGTTAATTTTCAAAGTTTCAGCCATAAATATGTATAAAAGAAAAAGGAAAAAGAAAAGCTGCACTATGCGGAACTATTCATCTGAGTCACGGCTTTACAGTTAGATCCCTATAAGAAACTTTAATTGAACCGAGCAAACGAGTCCTAACAATACTATTCATATGAGTCTAGAATTCGCATTAGGACCCTTCCCTTTCTTTGAATTTGATTCCGACGTCCTTCTCTTCATCTCCAGTACAGAGAGTAGGCGAGCGCCGGGAAATGGCAAACTCCGGCCGGCCTGCGGCTCACCGGCGGCAAGGAGGAGGGGCGGTGGAGTGCCAGGGCCTGCTTGCGCACTCGTGGGGCCGTTCGACTTGGCCCACGACCGGCCGAGGTGGCCTGACCACTCGGCACCGGCGACGAGCTGCAGCAGAGCCGCAGCGGCAGCGGCGCAGCAGCAGTAGCAGCGACGCAAGAGCAGCGGCAGCGACGTAGCAGCAGCAGCGGTGACGCAGGAGCAGCAGCAGCGAAGCAACAGCAGCAGTGGTGACGCAGGGGCAGCGGCGATGCTCCGCTCGGCTGCTCGGCCATGCTGAACTGGAGGCAGGGCGAGAGAGAACGCGAGTGAAAAGAGAGACTGAGGGAGAGCAGGGCCACGCGCCGGTTCTACTCCCACTGGAGCACATGCAGGGGCAAGGTGGCGAACGGGCATGGGCATGGGAGGCCACGCGGCAGCGAAGTGCTGTTCCTGTCGGCCACGACGAACTTCAGTTCGAAATCAACTTAGGAGCTGGCAATACCACCACAAAATACCACTGAAACTCTATTTTTCATCGACCAACAACTCCCAAATTAGCTCGAATTGGCTCGTGATATAATTGACAAAATTGTAGAGCTACAAGTGTACTCCAACTTTGGTGAAAGAATCAAAGTCTAATTCAGCCCGGTTAGAGAGATACAAAGCTCCAAAGTAGGGTACCCGAAACTTGAAAACTGAATTTAGTTTCAAACCAACCGAAACTGCATTTTTCTCCACTTCGTATCTCCTAAACTGAATGATGATTCGGCTAACCAATTGTTGCCGATGATAGAGCTATATGAGTACTCCAACATTTCTTATAGGAGTTTGCCCAGAATCAAAATGGTTTGCAAACTAAACTTTGCCGAATATGGGTACCATGAAACTGAAAACTGCAAGTTCAGTCAACACTTAGCAAAATTTCAGGGACCCAAAACAGCATGAACTTCCAGACCTTGTAGCTCATGAACTAGGCCGAATTAGCCAAAGTGCCAATTGACAAACTTGTAGCTCAGGAAATTCTCTACAACTTTGCTTTAAGGAGTCAAGCTTGAATTAGCATAGTTTGCGAGATATAGATCAAGGAATAGAATCTGTTTTTGGGAACTAACAGAATTCCAGAACAGTAGTAAACTGCAGTTTTGACAGGCTTAAGAGCTGAATCATGAGATGGGTCAATTGACAAAGTTGAAGCTTATAAAATTTACTACAACTTTGATATAATTGACTTGGACTGATTCAAACTCTAAGATGGAGATTCTGGGAGGTCAGCTAGCACACTATACTAACAAAGCATGGAAAACAACACTTTAGGAGCTAAGTTAGCATAAGCTATTAACATGAGAAATGCTCCAAATGCATAGTTAAGCAATCCTAACATGTTTACAAACATTCAAAGCAATAACTTACATTTGCACACATGATCATAGCATTACAAGACAAAGAAACATAATGGCACAAGCATGTTTCACTTACTTAAACTTAGGCAACAAGATGAGATGCTTATGATAAGGCTATACTCATGTGAAGCAAGTGCATTAGGAGGCAAGATAACACCCGGGGTGTTACAAATGCCCCCGCACACTTCATGTGCTTGATGAATTCGGTGTTTATGCCCGAATTGGACAAGTTTGTGGTGGTGTTTATTGATGACATCTTGATATATTCTGAAAATGAGGAAGAACACGCTGAACATCTGCGTATTATCCTCACCAGACTGCGCGAACATCAACTGTATGCGAAGTTCAGTAAGTGTGAATTCTGGCTTCGTGAAGTACCTTTCCTTGGGCATGTGTTGTCCAATGGGGGAATTATGGTGGATCCCACCAAGGTACAGGAAGTGTTGAACTAGAAGGCTCCTACTTCGGTTCATGAGGTCCGGAGTTTTCTTGGGTTGGCTGGCTATTATCGTCGCTTCATCCTGGATTTCTCTAAAATAGCCAAACCCATGACTCGGTTGCTGCAAAAAGACACCAGGTTTGTCTGGACTCCTGAGTGTGATGCGGCTTTTCACCAACTGCGAACCCTCCTAACCTCGGCTCCGGTTTTGGCGCAACCGGATATCGAGAAACCATTTGATGTTTATTGTGATGCCTCAGGCATAGGTTTGGGAGGTGTTTTGATGCAGGAAGGCCGAGTAATTGCATATACCTCTTGACAACTTCGGAAACATGAGGTGAATTATCCAACGCATGACTTAGAACTGGCTGCAGTTGTTCATGCTTTGAAAGTGTGGCAGCATTATCTGTTGGGCAATGTCTGCAATATATACACGGACCACAAAAGCCTCAAGTACATCTTCACCCAACCCGAGTTAAATATGCACCATAGAAGATGGCTCGAGTTGATTAAGGATTATAATCTTCAAGTGCACTATCATCCTGGCAAGGCAAATGTGGTTGCTGATGCTTTAAGTCGTAAGTCTCATTGCCATTCCTTAGTTGAGACTGATTTTCACCGATCTCGCCTTCTACATCCAGCAGCCTTGTACAACATCACTGTTAGTTGTACTCTCAAAAGCAGAATTATTGAGCTCCAAAAGACTGATCCTGGTATATTCCACATCAAGCGTAAGATGAAAGAGGAAGAAACTAAGCATTTCAGGGTAGATGAAGAGGGTGTGCTGTGGTTTAAGGATAGGTTAGTGGTGCCTAAGGACCGAGAGCTTAGAGATCAGATCCTGTCTGAAGCACATTCTTCAAAGTTGTCCATCCATCCTGGTAGTAATAAGATGTATTATGATTTGAAGCCACTTTATTGGTGGACCAAAATGCGGAAAGAGATAGCTGCATATGTTGCTAGGTGTGACACTTGCTGTAGAGTTAAAGCTGTGCACATGAAAGCTGGGTTACTACAACCACTTTCTATCCCAGGTTGGAAATGGGAAGAGATAAGTATGGATTTCATCGTCGGACTTCCTCCTACTGTCAAAAATCATAACTCTAGCTGGGTAATTGTGGATCGCTTAACCAAGTTAGATCACTTTATTCCTGTTAGAGTAGACTATCGTCCCACTGACTATGCTGAGTTGTACTTCAATCAGATAGTCCGGCTCCATGGGATACCTCATACTATCATTTCTGACCGTGGTCCCCAGTTCACTGCTCGCTTTTGGGAGCACTTGCATCATCTTCTGGGAACCAAGTTAGTGAGAAGCTCTGCTTATCACCCCCAGACGTTAGGTCAGACTGAACGAGTTAACCAAATCTTGGAAGATCTGTTGCGGGCATGTGTAATTTCATCCAAGGGTTCTTGGGAAAAATGGTTGCCTCTAGCCGAGTTTTCATACAATAATAGTTACCAAGAGAGTATTAAGATGGCCCCATTCGAAGCCTTGTACGGTCGTAAGTGTAGAACTCCACTAAATTGGGTAGAAGCTGGTGAAAGAAGGTATTATGGTATTGATTTTGTCAAGGAAGCTGAGGAACAAGTCCGTACCATCCAAACACATATGGCTGCAGCTCAAGCTAGACAGAAAAGTTATGCTGATCATCATAGAAAGCCGCTCGAGTTTGAAGTTGGAGACTTCGTTTATCTGAAAGTTTCTCCAATGAAGAGTGTACAACGTTTTGGTGTCAAGCGAAAACTTGCACCAAGATACGTGGGTCCTTTCCAGATCATAGGCAAGAGTGGAGCTGTTGCGTATAAGGTCCAGTTACCTCCTGAAATGAGTGCCATTTTCAATGTTTTCCATGTATCTCAGTTAAAGAAGTGTCTTCGGGTTCCTGAGGAAAGAGTTCCTTTAGGAGATATCAGGCTTGAATCTGATCTAACTTACGAAGAAAAGCTAGTCCGGGTGATCGATACTCAAGAACGAGTAACTAGAAGTCGAGTGGTTAAGTGGTATAAAGTAATGTGGAGTAATCAGGGTAGTGAGAGTGATGCTACGTGGGAACGAGAGGACTATTTACGTGATGGTTATAAGGAATTCTATCAAAAATGGTACGCTTTCCAAATCTCGGGATGAGATTTTTATAAGGGGGAGGGCTGTAACACCTCAGGTGTTTACCTTCCATAATTGCATTGCATTTCATAAGCATGAGCACTCATCATCTCATTATGTTTTAATTTTGCTTGCAACATGAGTATGCCACATGCCTTATGTGTTTGTTTCATAAAATGATTGCTTATGAAATGTGAGTGGTGCATAGTGTAGATACAACTTTGGGGTCACACTTTTTGAAATATGACAATATGAGTAGCACATTTTTGTTGGGATCATTGGATGCAACAAAATCTTGCAACATGTGCAACATGGCATGCAACATTTTTGGGTGTATTAGGGTTTTAGCTTGTTTCCAATCCTGTGACACTAGTGTTTTTGTGTAACTAAGGGGTAGAGTGGCTAATTATATCCTACAACACCTTAATTGCACTTAGGGTAACTAATGGAGAAATTTTCATGTTGACCAAAATTACCAAAATGCCCTCCAAAGTGCTGTTGACCAATATTAGACCCTAAAATGCTTTAGTTTGACCAATTAAAAAGTCTAGCTTAGAGACCTTGCATGGAGGAGCAACCTTAAGCAAAGTTGTAGAGAATTTCCTAGGGAACAAAAGTCTCAATATGGCCATCTCATGAAAATGATTAGAACATGCTCAAAAATGGCCCACAAGTCAGATTGAGGGGCTGCCCCAGCACTTAGAAAATTTCTAAGTCTAGAATGCCCTGTACAGTTTCAATGTACCTCACTTTGACGCCTTGTACCTCACAAACCATGCCGAACTAGACCGAGCTCCAATTGGCAAAGTTGTAGCCCTCATGTAGCTCTACAACTTTGATGTTTTCACCTTCTGCTAATTTGAGCTGGTTTAGGAGCTAATCATCGTCGAAAACACGCTGTCAGTCATCCAATTGCTGGCTCCATTCAGTAACTCGGACGCAGCTTCAGTCGGTGTGGCCGACCGGCCGCAGACCGACGCCGATGCGTGGCTGTGCGGTGGCGGCCGTACGCCGGCCGTGGCCCCACTGGTTAGGCGCGAGTGGGCTTCAAGGTCGCCACGGCGCCCTCCTGTCTCCTCCCTCCCTCCATTCACCTCTCGCCCTTGCCGTACTCACCGAGGCGCAACACCGAAGCACCATTGCCGCTGCGCACTCCCCCGCGGTCATGCGAGCTCGCCGTCATGTTGCAGCCACCCAAACACCATCCACCACTCCGCCAGAGACTCCTCTACCTCATCCATCCCTTGCTTGAGACAATCGCGCGAAGGTAAGAGCGAATTACCATTTCCTCCACCGCGAGACCTCACCGGCATTCGTCCGCGCGGTGGCTCAGTGTGGCCAGCTCACTGCCGCCACTCTCCGTCTCTGCTAGCCCCTGTTTCGGGTTCTTGGTCGCGTATAGAAGCTTAGTGCATGATGTTACTGTCGGGGGTGGACAGTCCACGCCGGAACACGGTCGCACGCTGCCGCGCCAAGGTCGCCGATTAGGTGCTCCAGCGGCCAGCCACACTCGCACCACCTCTGTCCGTAACCATAGCATAGATAGGTCCGCCACCTCCTCGGGAAGCCGTAGCGCGCCCAACCTAAGCCCCTTGTTCCCGTAGCTCGCCGGAGCGCCACCGTGTGCCACCACCGAGCCGCGGTCGCCATGGCCGCTGTAGCTAGGGTTGGGTAGAATCCACAATTTGGGGGTTAGGTGATGCGGGAAGTCAAGCGGAACTCGTCGGTGCCCTTCCCTTTGCCGAAGACGTCGTCGTCGGCGAGCGGGAGCTCGCCGGAGCCCGCGGCTCCTCCCTCTCTGCTCCCCTCTCGCTGCCATCTGACCCCACCTGGCAGGTGTCGCACGCGCGGGGGGGATGGCCTGAGTAGGCCGAGCGCGCGGTTGGGCCGCGTCCGCGTAGGCCGGCCCAATAGTGAAATGGAATTTAAGTTTTTGTTTTTCCTTTTATATTATCACAGATTTTAGGTGAAGGTTAGGAAATTCATATCTAGGGTTTTACTTGCTCAAAAATTATGAATTAAATTTTGTTGGGCTCTGCATGATGTGTAGTATTTAATAAAAATATAAAATAAGTATGTGATGTTTATTTTCTGGGAGGATAAATTAGGGTTTTGAAATGTGTCTTAAATTGGATATAAACTTGATAAATGAATAACTGAAGTTATATTGTCCCAAAAATTGTGAAAATTGGTGGGTAGGTTATTTTATGCATGTATTAGCTCTGGTAAAAATTTGGGCAATAGTGCTTGAGTATTTTTCAAGTTATGATGATGTCATGTTATATTAAGGAATACTTGAATGAATTTTAGTAATTTTTTTACATGTGCAATGTTCATATAAATTTGTGGAGAGTGTCCTGGTACCCTCTGGTGCTTAACAAAAATATTAATTCTGTTGTTTGATACTTTTCAATATGATTTGTTAATTATACAAAAATCAGCCTTTTTGCCTTGTGAATTTTCTGTAGGGAGTTTCTTTGAATAACATTAGTTCAAAATTTTACAGTAGCCTCTTTTTAGGTCGGAGAGTCTTCTGTAATTGTTGTAGAATTTTATGAGCAATTTACATATATGATTAATTTTCCACTTAATTAATTAAGTAAATTAAGAAAGGGGTGAAAATAAATGTTCTAGGTTGGCACACCTTACTTTCTGGTTTTTTTGTGACATGTGTGAACTACTGGTATCATTAGTTTAGTCATAGAGGAAGTTTGACACCTAAAGAAATATTTAATCTTCATATTTCTAGGTTTTTCTGGACAGCTAGTAGCATTTGTGAATTTAACTCTTAATAAAAGTGCTTGCTAGAAAACTTGTGAATATAAAAGTTGTAGTAAACTTGATAAACTAGCTTGTGTCAAAATTTGGGGACATTTGGCTTAGTAGTCTAGGAGTTATTGCTGTTTTAAGTGACTGTCCAGAAATGGCTGCTCTCTATTTGGAGAGGACAGATTTCTGGAACCCTGCAAATTCGACCAGGAAAACTTAGGAATTAAGGATTGAGGTCTGAAAATGAGTTGTAGAGTATTTTATAAGCTTTCCAGATTGTCTTGGATCATATCTTTTGGAATTAGGAATCTCCAGTTATGATAGAAACACTTAGCTGCTGTCCAGAATGTCTTGCTTTGATATTTTGTGCTTGGATGTGGTAACTTAAGTAAAGTTGTTCTTGTTATTGTTAGGTGCTAGGGCCCTAACAGAGGAGGAACAACTATACCTTAGGTTGAGTAGATTAGGTGAGTACTTCTCTACTGGAGAGGAAATGAAGTGATTTGAATAGAGCTTTAGGAGTGGTTGTCATGCATTTCATACCGAGCATGCTGCATCCTTCATTATGCATCCATGAAATTTATTATGCACTCATGCAATAGGTGTTCCGGAGGGGGTGACTCTCCTCGAGTTCGAGGGAGCGATCCCGGAGGAAATCCAGGAGCAGCCAGGGGAGCTCGAAGAAGCAGTCAGCGAAGGAGGCGCCACTAAGGAGTTGCCGGAGTGCCCAGATCACCGGCCGTCCACCTTTCTGAAAGGCAAGCCCTGGTGCATGACCCTATTGTTTTATAAATCAATCTTGAGTACTTTTACTTGTTTACTGCATTAAGTTATAGGAGTTGTATGAAAACACTTTCTGCATTATACATGTCCTTGTCCAGATATCGTACTTAATCCTAAATTAGGTTTAGGCACGTGTCAATGCTTAGCCCTGCATAGTCCGGTAGAAGTCGGGTGATTTCCGGTCATCCGCGAGATGTAGGAATGGGTCATGAGTGGCTATATGGCTATCGTGGATGGAACCATGCCTTAAATAAAATTGAGACCGGGTGGGAGTTCGATAGTACAGCCGCAAGACACTTCACGTCTTGGGTGTGGAGCTATGCCCGTCTGAGTCATTTAAGGACCGATTCGTTGTACGTCCTTGAGTCATGTTGAACGCAGTCTAACACTTAGTTGGCCGGATAAGTCGTTCCGACCGTGAAGTCGAGTAGTATGGTTTAGGCCAGGAATCGAATGGTAGGTTGCATCTTGGAGGAGAGAAAGGATGTGCTTGGGGACATTGGCGTGAGACCAAGGGGGGTTAGAGTCCCTATCACCTGGCAGAGTGTCGCCCTTGGGGACGCGACATCATTCGGACCTACGATTCCTGAACTGTACGAAAGGTGACCTGAGCAGCCCTCGCCAGGCGTGACTCGGTGAGTGTTAGAAATACCCCTCCAGCTGGATATGAATTCGATTTGAATCGCCGTCGCTCCCGGTTAGTGAGCACTTGACTTGAGCAGCGGCAACGTAGATCTCATTAAATTGAACGGATGGTTAAGTGAATGATACAATGTTGCCGCAATTTATACCTGCTATGGATATAATGATATTAATTGTTTGATTATAATCAAGTGTATCTTTAGTACAGGTGCTAAGATAGATGATAGGTAAATGCTAAAAGTAACTGCTAGTACACGATGAAAGAGTTTCAGTTACTTATGCCTTTCTGCAAAATGTGATGTCAGCTAGCCCTTTTATGAAAGCCCTGCATAATCCTTGGTGTCATATTATTTCTGGTTTTTAACGGGTAAGTCTAGCTGAGTACATTCCAGTACTCAGGGTTTATTCCCTCCTGTTGTAGATGATATGCTTTACCAAGGCTTCTGTAAGACCTGTCTCCACCCGGCGGGTGACGAAGACTAGATCACGCGGGCGTGATCATCCTTTATGTACTTTCCTTAATGCTTTTGCGGGATGTTGATTAGTAAGACTGGCAGTAGTATTTGAACAACTGGTGTGTGTTATGCTTCCGCTACTTTATGAACATGGTTTGTAATAATTTGCGACTCCGTGTGTGTGTAAGTGGATTTCAGAACTACTTGTGAACTGTAACGTATGATGTGTTATGTTGAATGAGGCGATCTTGGTTGTAAGCAAGTTGGTTTGAAATCCTTCGTGGTTTCGATTGACTACCGAGATTATATGGGCTCAAGCTCGAAAATTTGAGCGCTTCGGTGCTTGTTTTTGTACTTGTGCTCTTATAATTTGGTCGGTTCTGTTATAGAAGGTGTATCCACTGTGGTGTTGGTGCCAAGTTAACCTCTAGATCTTTCTATGGAATCTAACCTTCTCTGCAAATGTAGGCAAGCCTCGGAGCATAAATCCTTCTCTAGTATTTACAAATCTTTATTACAATTTAAGTCTTGTGAGATGTGCATTAAGTAATTAGGAGTTGGTTGAATACCATCGATGCATGATTACCTTGATATTCATGTATCCATAGTACTACCCTACTAGTATGAATAGGTCGATGTCTCTAATGCTTAGACTTCAGTAGAAGTCGAGTGCTGGTTTCATGATTCGCGAGAAATAGGTTTTACCTTTGTTCTTCTCAGCTCCGTTTATGGGTCGTGAGAATACTATGAATATGATAATGTTAAATCAAGACTGGGCAGGTGGCTTGCATCGAGAATGCAGTCTCCATGTAGTGCCTCCGCTTGTGTCAATTGAGGACCGTACTGTTGTAGACCTGTGTGAGTTGAGACTTTATAGTACTGGCCACATACTCCGATAAGCCTGATACCTCGACTATTCCTTTATGTGAAAAGACAACCTGTCAGTGTTCGAGCCCGTGAGGGTCCTAAGCCAACGAGTGATGCAAAGAGAATACACGGGGGGTTTATCCTGGTTCGGGCGAAAGAAGGCCCTACGTCCAACAGGGGGGAGGGAAGTATTGTATTTCCTTGCACCTAAGTGCTTGCGTAAGGGTTACAAGCTATGAGAGAGAGAGTCGATCCCAAGTCTCAAAGAGAGAGAGAGAGAGTACAAAGGAGATTGCTTGAGATGTTGATCCTCTATGGTGGGGTGATGACTTGTTTCGCCTTGTCTCCCTCCTTCGTAGAGTCCCCTGCCTTCCCTTTTATAGGGTCAAGAGAAGGCAGAGACGTGGGGGTGCCTTAGAAGTGAAGTTTTGTCGAGCGCTATGGAAGCCACTGTAGCGATGTGTTCCGGGAATGGCCGGCCCTCCCTGGACACCATGGTGACGTAAAGGATGGGATGGTGAAAAGACCCTGGGTCCTGTGGCATGCAGGCCTTGCTCCTTTGTTGACCGAATGGACAAGGCCAAGCCCCGAGAATTTTATGGTATGACACTCGTCATATTTTGCCTCGAGGGGGATTAGTGGCGGAACAGTGCCCGACATGGCGAGTGCAGTGATAGGTTTTCACCGCCCGTCCTGGGATGGGAAGTAAAAAGTGGGATTTGACACTGGTACTGCTTCCATGCTGGCAGCGCTGTAGCCATGGGGGTAGAAAGTGGTTGGCGGTTGCATTAAATGCTTTGACTTTTGTCTTAGAGTTGGTGAGTGAGGCAGGTCGACCGGCTCGACCCAGGGTCATACAAGTCGGAGATTTCCCTGTGGTCGAGGCGTCCCGTCGAGCAAGCCTCGTGCGAGTCGAAACATGGTCGAGGTGTTCCGTGCGTGGTTTTGGCTCGTTCTAGCTTCATGGGAGGAGCCTTTGGCATGGTTTTCTCTGGGGTTTGTCTTTTTTAGTCGTTGAGTATGGGTACCCTTGTTTGGGTACCCGACAGTAGCCCCCCAAGCCTTTGTGTGAGTGCGGTCACTCTTGCAGAGGCTCAGTGAGTGATGAACTAGAGTCGTAGCGTCGTAGCTCTTTCGGTGGGTGTGTGCGAGTGCACCCACCGGGTGTAGCCCCCGAGGCCTCGGTGGAGTGTTTTGACTCCTCCGAGGTCTTCAGTGCGTTATACCAAGGAGTGCTCCCGCATTTGAGCCCCCGTGGCGTGCTTGGTCCTCTTTCGTTTGGGGTTAGCGTTTTGCGGTCGAGCCCCCGAGCCTCGTGCGCACGAGGTCGATTAGGGTCTTGCCTGTCTTTATCGTACGACCCTCATGCACCTTTTAGGAAAGAAGGAGGGGTGGGAAACGTCGTACTACCCTCGATGGGTGAGTTCCGACGATCTCCGGTGAGCTGTTAGTGGGGAATTCGAGTGGGAGCCCATGCCCCTTTTGGTAGGGGTCGGCTAGCGGCTGCGGAGGCACTCTCTAAAAATGCCAAAGAGTAGTCGTGTGGATCTCGGTTCCATGCGATAGGATCCGAGGGCTCGATGCCTCCCTTCGAGGGGATTCCACCGTCGACCTCTCTTCTAGCCTCGAATACGTCTAGGAGCGTCTCGAGAGAGTGGCTCGAGCCCTGGCCTTGTATGGATACGTCCCCAGTTGTCCCTAACTCTGTTACTCGAGGGCAGCTGTCGAACCTCGATCGACGGCCAGCTTTCGATCCCTCGAGGTTTATAGTGGGCTCGGAGCCCGTTATCCATTCATCTAGAAATATCCGTCTGTGGATCCCCTTCTGGCCCGTTGGGGCACGTCTTTTTAGGAGGAGAAGCGAGAACGGCGCGGTAGTGGGCAACATGGCGCGATAGTTACAGAGTGAACGGCGGACACGTGCCCTTACCCGTGGGTTTCGAGGGAGCGGTTAGGTAAGGACATTAAATGCAGGAACTATTCCTACCTTTTCACCGGATCCGCCCATTGGTCTTCTACCGAGGTATAAGTACAGAGTCCAGGGTTCCGCATGCCCCCCACAGGCCTTTTGCGATTGCCCCTTTCTCCTTTTGTGCTCTTCAACCATTCTTCGCCACCGCCGTCATCTCTTCCCCCGTCGCCGCTGCACGCTGATCTTGACACCCATGGCGGGAAAGAGCCAGATTCTTCCTGCGGACACGTGGGTCCGCTCTTCGGTGATGGAGAGGAAGCTAGAGGAGTTAGTTCGCTACGGTCTTCTGTGACCGAGGGCGAGCCGGAGCCAACCGGAGTGGAGGGTGCCGCCGTCCGACCATCGAGAGCCGGCGCCCCCGGAGGGGTATGTGGTGAGCTTCATCGCTTTCCACAAGAGGGGGCTCGGGATGCCGCCGAGCCGGTTCATGCGGGTGCTTCTCCACTACTACAAGGTGGAGCTCCATCATCTCACCCCCAACTCCATCTCGCAGGTCACCATCTTTGGGGCAGTCTGTAAAGGGTACTTGGGGATGGAGCCCCACTGGAACCTGTGGCTCCGCCTCTTTAAGGCGGAGCATTTCACCAAGAAGGTAGGTGAGCGGGGAGTGCGGCGCACGGTGCACGCTGGGACCTGTACCCTTCAAGTCTGGTCGGGTCGAGGCGAGCTCTACATCCCGGCGCAGCTCATTTCGTCAAACAGCAGATGGCACGACGGGTGGTTCTACCTGCGCAACGACGATGACCGCCTGCCAAAGTTCTCCGGCCGGGTCCTGATGTCACGCGAGGACAATTGGTCGTATGATGTCGTCGAGGAAGAGAAGCCGAATCTGCAGCCGCTCCTCGACGTGCTAAGGAGACTCTGATAGCGTGAATTGACCGCGGGTATGGTGGCCGCTGTGTTCTACCATCAAAGAGTGCTGCTGTCGATGCAGCGCCGGCTCCGGATCGACAAGATGACACTGGAGGTCTCGTTGGAGGGGAGTCGGATGTCGCACGAGACCCTCCCCCTCAACGAGGTTGCCCGGCGCGCGCAGTGGATGGTGGGCAGCTTCAAGCAGGAGGACATTGACAGGGTCCCGATGTGACCCAACTAGGGTTTCGAGCCTCTGAAAAGCGTTGTTCCGCTAGCCTCAAATCCTTTTGCTTCCTGGTTCTCTCGATTTAGTCCATCGAGGTTTCTATGCATGATCTGTCAGTGGTCAAGGACTCATGGCCGCCGGTTCTGGAGGATCGCGCTGCTCGAGAGGCGAGACGCATCTCGGTGGCTTGGAAGAAGGGAGAGAAGGACGCCGTGAAGAAGTGTCAGATCAGAAAGGCCCTCGAGCGTGAGGCGTTAAATAAGCGCCGCCGCCAGCAGAGTCTTGAGGGTCTCCCCATTGAGGAATCCCTCTCTGAGACGGTCTCGGGGCAGGATGAAGATGAGGATAGTGATGACGACAACACCGGGTCACGGTACGACACCGTGACTTTTCTGGTGCACCTCCCCGATGTGCGGCCCCTGCTGGAGCCTATCAGCGGAGGGTTGACATCCTAGGCATCGAGGGCAGTCTCGGCGCCCGTCGAGGGGGAGCGAGAGCCAGCAGAAGGAAGAGCCCAACAAGGACCTTCAGAGAGGGGATCTGCCTCGCCTGGGTCCCTCAAGGGAGGTCGGTGGCGCCGTGCTCATGAGTTCGATTGCCTCAGACTTCGTCGATGGGTGGAACAGCAATGTCGACGTCTAAGGCCAGGGCGCCGTCGTCAGGTGTGAGGACCCGAGGCTAGATAGCCTCATCAGCGCAAAGGACCTCAGGCGCCTCATCAGCACAGGCTCTAAGGAGCACCAGGCCGACCGGAGGCTCGATGGAGGGGCCATCGCAGAAGGCGTCGAGTGGCTTGGGGAAGCCGGTGACAAGGCCCTTGATTCCCCTGGCTGGGTAGGTGCCTCACCTTGCCTTTCTAACAAAGTTATCTCGCTTTTTATTCTGACGTGGTCCTTTACTACTCAGCCATAAGCGTAAGGTGGAGCTCGCGGCTATGACTCCCATCAAGGTGCTCAAGTCTAGTGCTGCCCTGATAATGCGGAGCAGCTCAAGACGAAGGAGGTCACTGCCAAGGCGAGTGCAAGCGCTCAAGAGGTCGCCGGAGTCGGTGACGCCGTGCAGGAGCCAGAGTCGATCGAGGCAGCCCCAGGCAGTGCCAGGCTCGACGTGCCTGGTGTTAGTGGGCCAGAGCCGGGGTCGACCATGAGGACCCAGGCAACCATCGAGGTCGGTGAGGCCGAAACACCTGTCCGCGATGCGGGGCGGGTAGATGTTGAAAAGTCAAGAGAGGTGGTGGAGGCCCCGCTGGATGCGGGGAAAGAGGCAGTGCAGCCGGAGCTACAACCAGAGCGGGTGGAGTCATGGCCACAGCCGCAGCAGGACCAGCTAGAGGAGCAGGCAGCCGAGGCAGAACGGGGGGTGGTCGTGCCACCACCCAATGTGCAGGCGGTGGTGCCAACAGATGAGAGGCCAGCCCCACCCCAAGGGTCGACTCCGGCTGTGATCGATCTCACCATCGACGACCCTCCTTCCGATAAGGGGAAGCAGAAGGCGGATGTCGAGATGGTCGATGCCCCGGATCGGCTCGAGACTTCCATGACGTCGGAGGATGACATGGCCGAGGCGTCCGCCAGGTGGCCCATTTTCGCGGGGCTGGTGCTTGCACGGGCGGAGCAGGAGCTCCCATGCTGGGGTCGGTCGACCCTCGAGTTTAGGGACACGGCTAACCCCAACGCCGAGCCCTTCTTCGCCCTTGATGACAAGGATGAAGTGCAGCACTAGGAGTACATCAAGGGACTCCGTAAGCACTCCGTGTAGTCCCTGCGGATGGTTGCGGACACCTTGGTGCGGCGTATGTCGGAGGCCTTTGTGGTGAGCCGTGTCCATTTGCTTTTTCTGGCGTATATCCCCCTTTTCTCCTTGGTTCTGATCTTAAGCTTAACTGTGGTCAGGAACTCAAGGAGCGATCTCGCCGCAAGTTGCTCTTCATTCGTCATGAAAGCAGCGTATGGGCGGCGCTTACTCGTCAACGGGCTCTGGCCGAGGAAGTCAATAAGTGGCTATCCAAGAAGAGCGCCAAAGTAGATGAGCTTCGCATCGTCCATGTAGCAGTCAGGGAGGAGGCGACGCAGGCTCAGGAGGCTGAGGCCAAGGTGCGTGAAGATGCGGCCAAGGCTCGGGAGGAGGTGGCCAAGGCCTATGAGGACCTCGCGCCGTTATTAGCGCGCGTGAAGGAGCTCAAGGAGGATGTCGCTCTAGTCAGTAGCCAGCGCGACACACTTAATGTCCAGATCGGGATGGCGTCCGCTCGCGTTGGGACCCTAGGGAACGAGGTCATGATGTTGAAGGGGACTGTCAGAGAGAGGGACGAGGCTCTCTCGGGCACCGGTCGGGAGATCGAGACGTTGAGAGCGATGGTCCACGACAAGGACGAGGCTCTTCAGGCGGCGGAGAAAGCGCGCGAGGAGTTGCGCGATGAGATCATGGGTTGGCAGACCCATGCCGAAGGTAAACCTTTGTCATGTTTTGACCTTGGCCTCGGGGTCCCAAGTCTTTGCTAACTTGGTGTTTGTATTTCAGAGCTGGAAAAGCAGCAACATGCGGCCCAGCGACTGCTACCTCATTCCAGAACCTCTTTGAGGCTGAGGCCGGGCGGACTCAACTGCTCCAGGGTGTGATTACCTCAGTGTGCGACAGCCTAGGGGTTGAGCCCGATGCTGATACCGAGGATGTGCCAGGGAACTCGTTTGTTCATCGGATGACGACGCTAGGTGGCCTTGTCCGTGAGAAGATTCGAGGCGGGCTGCATCATGGCATGAAGAGGGCCATGGCGGTCATCCGGTCTGGGTTCGAGTATGACATGGGCCTCATTGCTGATGGCTTCATCTCAGATCTAGACAGGACTGACAAGGAGAACGAGGCAGCCTGCCTGGAATTGATTGAGGCTGCGGAAGAGTCCGGGGGTTGTCTCGTGAAGCTGTTCGAGGTCGAGGTGGTCTCACCTGCCGACGACGAGGGCCTATAAGCCAAGCTTGGGCATGAAGGCCCATGTAATAAGTTAGTTAGTATTCGTGACTTGCTCTGTGATGGCCTCAGGGGCCCTGAAACATTTATTTGTAAATGTATACTAAATGTTCTTTTTCGTTTGAGTCTTTTGTTCCATCTCTTGCTTGAATCATATTCTTGCATGTTTTTCTTAGTGCGTGGTTGCACCCCTTGGCGTGAGGGAGCGAGTGGAGGTACCAAAGCCCAGAGGCATAAGCGATCTCGTGGCTCGGCATCCTTTGGACCTTAGGGTGCGCTTGCGGCCTCGTGGATTATGTAAGAACTCGATTTGAAGCGTATGGGAATGTTAGACATGAGCTTTTTCAAAATCGTGAACTTTTATTAGGTCTACTTAGCACACGGTTGCACCCCTTGGCGTGGGGGAGTGAGTGGAGGTACCATAGCTCGGAGGCGTAGGCAATCTCGTGGCTCGGCAGCCCTCGAACCTTAGGGTGCACTTGCGGCCTCGTCGACTATGTAAAAGTTCTCTTGTTTTTGAAAAAGTGCGAGTTTTTTGGGGACACAAGGGGTTCCCCCTTGCAGCCCCCCAGGGAGGTTTGACTCTGAGAAGACAGGGTCGAGCCTCCCTGGTTTTTATGAAAGAATGCTTTGAACACCGATGTATTCTTTATTCTATCATGGGATTGCGAAACAATTTACAAAGTCTCGAGGCTTTAGGGGAAAAGCGACGTAGCTATTCGATGTTTCATGTGTTGGTGAAGATTTCAACCTTTTTGTTTGATAGCTTGTAGGTGCCGGGCTTCAATACTTCCGCGACGATGTATGGCCCTTCCCATGGCGGAGTAAGCTTGTGTCGTCCCTTGTTATTCTGGCTTCGCCTGAGCACTAGGTCACCGACGTTGAGGTCTCGTCTGAGAATGTGTTTGTTGTGGTAGCATCGGAGACTTTGCTGATACCTTGCAGAGTGTAACAGAGCCACATCATGAGCTTCCTCGAGCTGGTCAAGGGCGTTCTCTCTTGCAGCGTCATTGTTTTGCTCGTTGTAGGCCTTCAGCCTCGGGGACCCATACTCTACATCGGTTGAGAGCATAGCCTCGGACCCATAGACTAAGAAGAACGGAGCGAACCCCGTGGCCCGGCTCAGCATTGTTCTTAGGCTCCATAGGACCGAGGGGAGCTCGGTGGCTCATTTTTTGCCGTGTTTGTTTAGTTTGTCAAAAATTCTCGGCTTTAGGCCTTGTAGAACCATGCCATTGGCACGCTCTACTTGGCCATTTGTTTTTGGATGAGCTACAGCTGACCAGAGCAAACGGATGTGATGGTTGTCATAGAAATCTAGAAACTTTTTGTCGGTAAATTGGGTGCCGTTGTCCGTGATGATGCAGTTGGGAATCCCAAAGCGGTGGACGATGTCGATGAAGAATAGCACGGCTTGCTCAGACCTGATGCTGGTGATAGGACGGGCCTCGATCCATTTGGAAAACTTATCAATGGCGACGAGCAAGTGGGTGAAGCCACCAGTTGTCCTCTTTAGGGGTCCGACCAAGTCGAGTCCCCAAACGACAAACTGCCATGTGATGGGAATCGTTTGCAAGGCGTGAGCCGAGAGATGGGTTTGTCTTGCATAGTACTGGCATCCTTTGCAGGAGCGTACTAGCTTAATAGCGTCAGAGACTGCGGTTGGCCAGTAAAAACCTTGTCGGAACACATTTTCGACGAGGGTTCGAGGCACCGCGTGATGATCGCAAGCCCCCGAGTGTAGATCCTTGAGCAGGTTCTTGCCTTCCTCGTTTGTGATACAGCATTGTAGGATGCCCGTAGGGTTGCATCGATAAAGTTCTTTGTTGTCGCCATATATCACAAAGGCCTTGCCCCGGTGAGCGATCTATCGAGCCTTGGTCTTATCTAAGGGGAGATCCCCTCGAGTGAGACGGTCGAGGTACGGAACACACCAGTCAGGCTCGAGGTCGGCTGGTAGGGTCGAGCCTTCCGTCCGCATGACTTTAGCCCCGGTTGAGGGAGGTTTCGCCTCAGGTGGGGGGTCGAGTGATGGACCGTCGCCCCCCCGCTTGCCCTGGTGTCGACGGAAGGTTGATGGAGATCCCTTGTGAACACGTTAGGTGGAACTGTGGCTCGACTAGACATGATTTTTGCGAGTTCATCGGCAGCTTCATTATATCTGCGTGCAACGTGGTTGTCCTCGAGGCTGTGGAATTTGTCCTCAAGGCACCGCACCTCCTTGCAGTAGGCTTCCATCTTGGGATCACGGTAGCTTGAGCTCTTGATGACCTGGTCAATCAAGAGCTGGGAGTCACCACCAACGTCGAGGTGTCAGACCCCGAGTTCGACGGTGATGTGCAGGCAATCGATGAGAGCCTCGTACTCAGCGACTTGTTGGAGGCAGCAAAATAAAGCCGGATTACATAGAGCATGTGGACTCCGAGGGGTGAGATGAAGAGCAAGCCCACACCTACTCCCATTTTCATCAGCGACCCGTCGAAGTACATGTCCAAAGTTTGGCTTGGAGCTGAACCGGAGGAAGTTGAGTGTCGGTCCACTCCGCTCGAAAATCTGCCAGCACCTAGGATTTGATGGCTTTACGTGGTGCATAAGAGAGGGTCTCACTCATGAGCTCAACCATCCACTTTGCTATCCTACCCGAGGCTTCCCGGTTCCGGGCTATCTCTCCTAGGGGGAAAGAAGAAACCACGGTCACCGGGTGGCCTTCGAAGTAGTGACGAAGTTTGCGCCACGTCAAGACGATGGCGTATAGCAGCTTTTGGATTTGCAGGTAGCGAACCTTGGTCTCCAAGAGTACCTCGCTGATGAAGTAGACTGGCCTTTGAACGAGCAAGGCATGTCCTTCCTCTGCCCTCTCGACAACTAAGACCGCGCTGACCACTTGTGTCATTGCGGCGACGTAAAGTAGGAGGGGTTCCCCTATGGCCGGAGGGACGAGGATTGGAGAGTTAGACAACATGGCTTTGAGCTTCGTAAGGGCTTCTTTTGCCTCGAGGGTCTATGAAAAGTGTTCTGATTTATTTAGGAGACGATACAGTGGGAGCGCCTTTTCGTCGAGGCGCGAAATGAAGCGACTAAGGGCCGCGAGGCAGCCCGTGACCCTCTAGATGCCCTTTAGATCATGAATGGGGCTCATTTTGGTTATTGCAGGGATTTTCTCCGGGTTGGCTTCGATGCCATGGTCGGAAACGATGAACCCTAAGAGCATGCCTCGAGGAACGCCGAAGATGCACTTCTCGAGGTTGAGCTTAATGTTTTTTGCCTTAAGGCACTTCAACGCAACGTCAAGGTCATTAACCAAATTGCTGACCCTCTTGGTTTTGACAACGATGTTGTCAATGTATGCCTCGACGGTGGGTCCGATGTGCTCCCTAAAAACATGTTGCATGCATCGCTGGTATGTAGCACCTACATTTCGTAGACCGAAGGGCATAGTAACATAGCAATACATGCCGAATCACTTCTTCCTTGGTTTTCATTCGGTGTAGTTGATCTTCTCGTGCTCAGTTGTCTCTTTTCGCAGTCCTTCTAGATTTAGTGGTCTGATTGCTCTTTCGCTTGTCGTTGTAAGTAGGTAATTGCGTTGAGGTTAGCGTTGATCGGATCAGAACCTGTTGGAGGGAGAACATGCGGATGGAGGAAGGACTATGGAGGAGTACGACTACAAGTGCACTGAGGATCTCGGATATGACATTTAACAGGTGTTCCACGTCCCACCCAACCTCGTAGAACCTATTAGTCATGCTACATATAGATGCTAGTGCTTTACTTTCTTGTAATTGAACTGTGGTAGGTTGCATGGTAGATTGCTTGTAAGCCATTACCTTGTCACAACCTATTCCCCTGCACACCCACTATTAGGCTAGACGCTCGCATTCTACTTACTGTTTTACTTTCACTACGCATTATACCTGTGATGTGATGCTTGGTGAAGGGATAATGTGATTGGATAAGGCACGTGGTGCCGATAACTTGGTAAAAACTGGATAATGAACTTGGGGAGATCTTGGCGTGTGTCTTGGGTGTGTGGTGAGGGTTGAGTCGATCGTACAGGATCCTACGACGAGTCTTTGGGGAAAGTCATGCCGGAGGGGTGCGACCTGGGCATCCCTCGTGAGAGGTACCTGTGGTGGGTGCATGTGTGAGCAGATGAGGAGTTGGTTATCCTCGGTGGAGGTGCCATCGAGTCACGGGGTGTTGGTTATCCCCTTGAGAAGATATCTTGTTCGGTCCCCCTAAGGACTGGTATGTCTTGAGAACCGGAACCATGGGACCCTTCATGTACACCACTCGCTCCCGATGGGCGGGAGACGATTACCTGACTGACTAGGGCGGTGCCACTACTACTAGGTTGGAAGGTGATAGTGTAGGGAGGTACGGGCATGGGGTCCCACACCCTCCTAAGACAGCGTAGTGACCTTGGGGGCCCGGTACTACGTCTCACAGTCTCAGCGTGTCGGTGGACTCCAGGGTGGTCCAGGGCTGAGTGGTAGGGTGGTACCGTACCAGTTGGGAAGCAGTCGGCATCAGCCTAGGCGAGGCACCGCCGATCATGGTGATCTTGTGGATTTACTGGTGTACATGCTCTGTAGAGTTGATCGATCTATACGTATAGCCGTGTCCATGGATATGGACATTCCTATGACCTACGCTTCACTTGACTAGAGAGAGGAGTCCTTTCTACCTTTCCCCTGGTTTTGGTGTTGGATCCGGCTTTGGCCGTTGAGGCAAGGTATGAGCGGGAGTCGTCCTTGCCACCTAGAGAGTGTGAGAGTATGGTGAGATGTGTGTGATGGGATGGGAGAACGTGTGTTTGAGATGGGTTAAAACTTGATGAACTATTATTATAAAAATCTTGTTGAACTTGTATAGGAAACCTACAGCCATTTATAGGCCTTTTATTCTACCCTTGCATTCCACTTACCACAAAGCATACACAAAAAGCATAGGGTGGGAGACAGTGGCCAGTACAAATCGTACTAATAGATTTTGGACAGGTTTGGACGGAATCTACAACCATGAGGACTGGGATTAGGAGTAGATGGTCTCGTGCCTACGCTCAAGTGTGGTTGAGAAGATGGAGTCTACGCCCGCTGATTTTCTACGCCAAATCTAATGACTGCTGTGAAGGAGGGGCCTTCACCTGCCGATGCGCTACAGTGACTCTGATGAAGATGAGTGTGTGTTTCCGCTAGATTTGTTGATGTAATAGGAGTGTTAACCAGTGTTGTAAAGCTTGTGTAAACTTGTAATTCCACGATGTATGACTATGATATCAGCTGATAATTGATAATGTGATGGATTGCTCTCGTGATCTACTACATTATAAATCGTATCTGTGGATTTTCCCTTCGAGGAAAATCGAGGTCATTTCACTCAGCCCATGGGAAGGACCTTTTATCATCGCCAAGGTCACCGAGCTAGGATCATACGAGTTGATGACAGAAGATGGTGTACCAGTCAGAAACTCATGGCACATCAGCCAGTTGTGAAGATTCTATGCCTGAAGGCACAAGATAGATTTTTTCTCAAAGAAGTTATGTAGTCAAGATTCATGATCAATTTAATAAAGATAATGCTGATCACCAACACTTGTCTCACAGAACCTAACTACTCGAGTTGTTTTCACAACATGAATGAGAGCAAACAGGCTACAAGGCCTATGCTCACCCTATCCTAGGTTATTCAACCTAGATGAGAGTAAACAAAGACTTGCCCTATCCCAGGTTATTCAACCTGGATGAGAGTAAGAAGGCTACTAAGCCAACACTCGCCCTATCCTAGGTTATTCAACCTAGATGAGAGTAAATCAACACTCGCCCTATCTCAGGTTATTTAACCTGGATGAGAGTAAGTAAACACTCGCCCTATCCCATGTTATTCAACTTGGATGAGAGTAAATAAACGCTTGCCCTATCGTAGGTTATTCAACTTGGATGAGAGTAAATAAACACTCGCCCTATCCCAGGTTATTCAACCTAGATGAGAGTAAATAAATACTCGCCCTATCTTAGGTTATTCAATCTGGATAAGAGTAATACACACCCGTCCGATCCCAAGTTATTCAACTCAGATGAGAGTAATATACACTCGATCTATCCCAAGTTATTCAACTCGGATGAGAGTAAAAAGGCTACTAAGCCTACGCTCGCTCTATCCCGAGACAATCAACTCGGATGAAAGTAAAAAGGCTACTAAGCCTACGCTCAGATTCAAAGCGCTCTAAATCGTGAATCCAATACGGCTCTACAATTCATGCCAAGTCCAAGATTAACTACTCAAATGACTCATCTAAAGAATAAACAAGACGGAGACATCCACATAGAAAATCAAAAAAGTTGCAATGAAAGATATAAAGTCCTCATGTGTTCAAGATAGTAGAAAATATTGTTTTTACAATGAATACGAAGTTTGTTTACAACAAGGTTAGGCACTGTCATCAGGGGAAGGAATATTGATGTTCAAATTTTCAACAATCCTCCAGGCCAGTTCATCAACTTCGGGCTCCACCAGCTGGACAGCGTCCAAGTACTCTTGGCTCTTAGTGTCTTCTGCAAGCTTCACTAGAGGTACAGCTAGAGCAAGAACCTGGACCTGGGCCAATACATTCTTGGTGCAAACTTGGGCGCACTTCTTGATGAACTGTTGAAAGCGAGCGAGGATCAGCAGGACAAACTGAACCCATGATTGCCCATCATCCGCCAGGGTTTGAAGAAGGTCAGCGATCAAGTGAAAAGATTGCCACAAGGCATTCTAATTCTTCATAGCCACCGCTAGCTTGCTAGTAAGGTCTTCTATGGTCTTCTTAGCCTGCACAAGATCCCGATCAGCCCCATGCCTAATCAACTTGGCAAGGGCAAGCTCTTCCTCAGCACGTTCAATTACCTCTTTAGCCCAGTTATACTCGAATTGGACTCTTGCCTTCATGGTTTCGAGATCGTCCAAGAGTTTCTTGTTGCTCCTCTGAAGAGCTGGTGATACCAAAAACAAAGATCAGATAACCAACAGGCAAGGATAAAAGAAAGTATAGAAGAACTCGGATACCTTCAAAATCCCTCTTGAGGCTATTAGACTTCTCAGATGCTTCCTTTAAAGCAGCTAGGGCGTCCTCTTTCTGCTTCTCTGACTTGGCAACTTGAGCGCGGAGGACTCCCTCTGAATTCTGACGTCCCTGGCACTCGGCTTCAAGATCAACTTGTTTGATGACCAGTTCTGCTTTCAAGCGATTCACCTCGAAGACCAGCTTCTTCTCGACCTCGCCTAAGCCAAAGAACCTAGACTGGTCCTGAGAAAAGGCCTTACATAAAGAAGAAGAAAAGTAAGAAAAAGAAGGGAAAAGGAAGCATGGACACTAAATCAAAAAGAAAGAAAGAGAGAAAGTGAAGGCAGTTACCTAAAGCAGCTCTCCAAAACAAGCCGTGCTAGCCATCAAGTTTGCCCATGCAGCGGACAACTCGGATAGACGATGGGTGACATCAAACTCCTGCACCATCTCATCCGCTAGATGCTAGCTATCTAGAAATCGACCAGCAAGGGAAAGAGGTGGCGAAGAACTCGACGCCAAGACCAAGGCCGTGTCCAAGGTAGCAGAAGCCCCAGCTACAGTCATAGCCGGGTTCTCTACCATGGTCACGACCTCCTCAACCCGAATAGACTCCACAGCGGGCTGCTCAACCTGGGTCACCGCCTCTCCTACCACCGCCTCACTGATTGTCCGCTCTAAGTCCTGAGAGCCAGTAAGCAGAAGGGGACAACCCGCTAGCGAAGAACTTGGTCGGGGGCTAGGGGAAGGCGTCAATGATGACCTACAAAATATAAAGAAACTTGTTAATAAGGAAACAAACCCATAGTAGAAAGACAGGCGAACAAGTCAGAGTAATTTACTTGGCAGTCTTTTTCTTTAAGCCAATGCCTCTGAGCCAACCAGATGGCTTGGGTGGAGGCATGGAAGAAGATAAGATATCAGCACCTACCTGCACTAAGGTTGGCAGGACAGGCGCCGTGGCTCCACCAAAATCCTAGTCTGATCCATGGCTACCAACAAAAGAAGCAACAAAAGAAAAGAAGATGGATCATCAAAAGGAAGTCAGATCATCGCAAAACAACATGGATAGGCACTTCGACTACTCACTGACGGGTGACGAGGGTCGCACTATCATCTTCCTCCTCTCCTTCGAGAAGCTCCACCACAATGCCATCTAAATAGACAATGGAAAAGTGAGAAGAAAAGCAAAAAAGCAAAATAAGAATGTACTCACATAGGAGCATGCTACCTGAGATTTGAGTACTCGACGGACGAGACTTCTTCAAGGCAGACGTACTAGTAGAAGAATCGTCTACCCATGCCTGCTTCCTAGAGGATCGATTACTTTGGGCCCAAGGTGTGGGACATAATCTACAAAAGCAATTCAGGTTCACTCACAGAAACCTTTGGAAGGACGACTACAGCTCCGGACTCACTCGTCCCAATAACGGCCCCCTGGTTCCTACTTTCTCCAACCCTACTAGGGTTGTTGTTGACTATAATTAACTCCTATTATGAACTACCAACTAATACTAAGAATCAACTAAAATGAACTATGATGCCCTGTGATTGGATTTAAACCTAACGAGTTCCATGAGTTTTGGTATTCTCACTTGTTTTGCAGATATTGGATATTTCTACACATAAAAGCACCTCAAATGATGAATTAGAGCACACCATTGTGAAGAGCTCGTCGAGACGATCGAAACGGATATATCATTCACTATAATTGGAGTCCCGACGAGAGAGTCCACTTTGGATACGCTTTGGAACACTTTAGAAGACACTGGAACCATCACCAAACAAGAGTTTTTAGGGACTAATCTAACTAATTCCATAGCTTTGGTGAATTGTGATTCTCTAGGGATTAAAACAAAAATAGCTGAGGAAAAGTATGGATCAAGGAACTGAACCAAATCACGTTGGATTTCCGTGAAAATTGACGGGAAGGTTCTAGAGGACACCAGAGGACACCAAAGCAAAGTAGAAGGCCACCTAGCTCTGAGCCAGGGCAATTGGCTAGCCATGTGGGGCCGACCGGCCCACATGGGGCCCACCTGCCAATCTCCTTCGCGCAACGGTCTTCAACCGACCTCTACGATGCATCTTGACCATTGTTTCAAGTCGGTTTGATCCAAGGGCTGCGGTTCATCTCTCCGGGCTATATAAGTAGAGGCGGACCCCCCTGAGGCATATCTCTTCATACTTCAATTCATTATCTCCAGCCAAGAGTAGGAGAGGGGTCCCTTGAATGGACTACCTCTCTAGAGCCTAGCAATCAAGAAGAAGACTAGTACACCTCTAGTTAGGTTCAGATCTAGTCTTAGAGCTAAAACTAGAAGAGAGAGAGAGGTAGAAGATCTAGAGAAAGCCCCAGGCCTGTTGGTGCTTCTTCTATGGCTTGTACATGCGGATTTGAGTTCTTCAGGAGCTTGGATCAGAGATTTCATCAGTCATCAACTTCTATTAGTCAGTGAGTTTTATTATTCTTATTGCTCTTCTGGTTTATGAGTCTCTTTGGAGCGCTTTAATCTAGTCGACTAGGTTAGAGTATAATTCGTTGTGTAAGCGTGGTGCTTAGACTCGGGTTACTCATAGATGCATCCTATATTCCAGATCGGTGGTAGATCACGAGGGTGACAGCCTTATTGAGTTTTCTATAGTCCACCTCCCGTCTATAGGCCGAGAAGGAGCCCTTTGTTACATGGTAGATTCGTACTCTGTTTGCGGTCTTCTATAGTAATTCCCCAACAGATCAATAATTGCATAACTCCCTAAAAGTAGAACTAGACAACCCTAGTTTTCTCCTTCAACCTTCTAAGTATCTCATCCTTGATTGTGCTTAGGGATTAAGCCAAGATCAAGATCCCTCCATCCATTCCTTTGGGTTCGATATTAAAAACTAGGTCATCCTGGTGAAGTGCTACATCGGTATCTTATCTGTGCGCTTGCAGATAAACTTAGTTTGCATTAATAAATACCAACAAGCATTTCTGGTGCTATTGCCGGGGAATGGTTGCTAGCTTATCTTGAGTCTAGTTTAATCTTATATTATACTTTTGTCTTTCTTTTTATTTTCCTTTCATTACCTCATGGATTTTTCAGAGTCTCCCCGAGATTCAAAAGATTCCACCCCCATTGAATTTTGCCATTTTCCTAAAATGGTAGGCTCAGAACCACCACAATCAGCTAAGCATATCCTTTCTGATGGCTATGAGCTATGTCCATGCTTAATAGAGATGGTCCAAAACAAATCATTTTTAGGCAACGAAGATGACCTGTGCATGCCTTCATATTAAAGGCATGTCTGACGAAACCCTAAGATGGAAGCTTTTTCCTTTCTCCTTGGAAGGGAAAGCTAAGATCTGGTATAGTAGAACCGCACCAAGTAAGGAAGGGAGTTGGGAAGCCCTTTGTTCTAGTTTTTGCCTAGACTTCTTCCCTATTTTCAAAATCGTCTGCCCGTGCTTAGAGATCTTATCTTTTACCCAAAAAGATAATGAAACTCTAGTTGCTGGCTAGGAATGTTTTGACAATCTTGTCCGTTCAGGTCCATCCTTAAGCATCCCGGACCCTGTGCTTCTTCAACATTTTTATATGGGTCTGGATAGGAAAACTTCTTTTCTTAACTCAGCCTCTAATGGATCTTTTCTGCACATATCTGCCCCGTGGCAAGAGAGCTACTACTCAAAATTGCTCAATCCACACCTGAAGTTGAGCCCATAGAGTTCTTAGAAGAGAAAGAATCCCAGAAGTTGAACCAACAATTCTACTCAATCCATCAACTTCAGCTATGTCACACCCAGTTTTAAGGACAAAACCAGACATACACTATATGTGAAATAAAGAAGTCAAATCTCACATATAGCCACAGATAAGTGTAATATCAAGAGACAAATGCTTAATAAACATAACACAATAGTATAAGATATAACCTTAGAGAGCAACACAGCGGAAAGACAACTCCGAACACTAGGTGTAGACTTCACTCCAAGAACAAACTTACTGGTTGATCACAAGCCTAAAAACTCAAGAGACTATCCTGAGGTGTGGGAAATAGCAAGAGTGAGTCCATGTCGAACTCAACAAATATAACATGGGGTTCATGAAGCTCAAAAAGGCTGACACTGGTTTCCTGCGATTAGCTTTTAGTGAGTCATCTTTTAGCAATTGAGTAGCAACAAGTTATCATAAGCCCAAATAACCTCATGATCATGTAAACGTGAATAACGTATAGCAAGAAACAATAATTATTAGTGAGCATCAATATCATCAGTATTATCATTATCATTGGTGTTCATCAATTATTCTGTAAGGGTCCAAGGCCACTCGTGACCGTGAGCACGGCTGTTATAATAGTTTTACACTCTGCAGAGGTTGTACACTTTCACTGTGACTCGTGATTTACCCTATCGCCCGAGGTAGCTAATCTCTTGACCCACTTCCAAGGAAGGTCGGCAGGGTTCACTATGAAGTCTTTCAAAGGTTCGTCTAACAAGTTAGGGCCATTAGATTCACTCGGCAAACAGATATAGAGCCCCCCTTCCAAATGGCACAATGACGCGCAGGCTGTACACATAAGGACAGAGGTCGCACTATACCCGATTCGTCAAGCCATTCTTACGCCATAAAGGTTACCACTAACAAGCTAGAAAAGGTCCTCATACTTGACTAAAGCCAGAGCCATATAGCCCTCACAGTTGTACTGTAAGTCCCGGATGTTCGCTTACAGATGAGTCCTTATGGAGAGAAACTAGAGCACCATAAAAACAACCCAATATGCTCTAGCCCTCTTGAGTCATGTTGCTTTAAAGCATCTTTTATATGTTTATTGCATATACCATTAGTCAAGTTACAGATCATGGTTATTTATCTTGAGCACTAGCATAAATACTACCCAATGCAATGTCCCATGGGTGTCAAGGTACAAGATACAAAAGCTAGGATATCCTTAGTGATAACAAGGTAGACACATGCACATGAATTAAGTGTATTAATGGTGAATAGGAAACAAGGATGATCCCATGCTATACTTGCCTTAACTTAGATCCTTCTTCAAATCCAAACCTTAATGAACTGCTTCTTGATCACCACGTATAGCTCACCGACTAGACAAGATCATAAAACACCACACAAGTGTCCATGCATTCATACACGAGTCAAACAATAGAACTAAATTAGAACAGTACACCAAACATATGAAACAACGTGTGAAAAGGTTTTAAAGATGTTCTACACGTTGCTACGAACACACAGGCGCGAAAAAGCACTCTAATCGGAGCTACGGTGAAAGAGAACCAACTACCGAAGGATTCACTTTATACGAGAAAAAGAAAACAATATGGTTCATTTATTTTAATTATATAAAGTATGTATAGAATATTGTAAAGAAATATCATATCAAGTCAATTTGTATTTTGAATTAGAAAACCAAGATAAACTGATTATATTTATAAAGGATCGAGATGGAAAACTATGTTACTCTTAATTGGAAAGCTAATTGCATATAGATTAATATTTTATTTGAACGCATAAATTAAAACATGCTAAACAATAGTACTATCGAGAGTTTTTATATTATAAAGGAAACAACTACGAGCTTGATTTATTTTAATTAAGAAAAACCATATTTATGACATTAATTCAGATTAGACAAATTATATTTTAATATAAAAACCAAGTTGAGGTTAACCATATTTTATCTTCTAAATATTATCACATAATTTGTTAAACTAGTTAAACTTTATCTTTGCAAAAGAAAAGAAACACATGAGAGCATCTAAATAAGTTTTATATGACCATGTTTAGCCTAAACAAAAACATATTTAATCTGACATTAATCAAGTTAACAGTTATTTACAAAGGATCGATATTATCCTATTTTGCTTTTATTAAAAACGTGTATGCATAAACATTAATCAATTTAATATTTTAAATTATAAAATTCATAAGTATAGTAAATGAAGACGTCGGTGCTAGTACATAGATTAAGCCAACAAAAATCTAACGTAATTAGAATAGACTGACATGAGGCCACGTACAACTAAGATCAGTGCTCGTGAGTAGAAAAAGTACGTCCAGCACTTGGATAAATATGGCAAAAAAAATATTGAACTTGTATGGAGCTGGAATAGGCAGACTAAAAATTGATTCAACAAATAATATGATCACGATCTGTTCTAGGAATAGATCGTAAGGATGCAGCCGGCGATTGAGTGTATGATTTGTATATAGTTAGTATAACTCACAAGTAAACGGTGGGTAGTTGTGCTCCGCTCATATGCAGATTTGCACGTAAGCACGCATCTGGATGTGTGCTTGCTATGGCGAGAAGAGGCATGAGTCTGGCTTGCTCGACGATGGGCAGCAGATGGCAAGGATGACACTGGTGCTTGCCTTGCCATGAAGCCACCCGATAGGTTCTTGATGACCACAAGACACCAGATGAGAAGATCGACGGGGCAGCGGTTGGCGAGCTCCGTGCGGCGAGACGTTAGAGACAACGTATAGCAGAGGTAGGAGGAAAAATCTAATTTACTACCCGAGGAATTTCCAAACTAGGGGCTCCCCTACGGTAGTTTTGGTGTGCTTTACCCAAGGGGTAGCTACGTATATATTGGGAGAAAAACTCTCCACCTCTATGTCAACTAGCGATATGGTGCTAATTGACGTTGCACCCTCCATCTTTACTAATAGGCCTAAAGCCCATTAGTAAATAAATGAATGGGCATTTGAGATTATTGCACACGGGCTTTGGTGGAAAATGAGATATTTATTATTTTCGAAATTAATTATTTTTGTGGATAAAATAATTCTAGAAAAGTCCAGAATTATTATTTAAGCCGCGAAAAATACTCCGAAAGCTTCGAAAATTCAAGGAAATTTTACAGAGACATTCAAGGAAAATTCAATAAGATATTTTAGAGCATCTAAAAATTAGATTATGCTCACAGATAAGTGGAAACAAGCTACATAAAAAGTCAGAAAAAATCCTGACAAGTTTGTAGAGGTTGATTGACGGATGAGAAACAAGGAATTTGATTGTAGAAAAATGATATATGTATTTCAGAGAAGAAAAATCGACCTAAACACATTTTAAAAAAGCAACTTGAATTCATTTTGATCTTTGATCAAAACGAAACAATACAAAAACACAAATGCATCAGCATGTATGCACAACAATGTTGCTACATCCGAAGATAAATTTTAATTCAATAAAATGTTGTTTTAGTATATTTTATGAGCACAAAACATTTATAATTAAATCATTTTAGCTCTATTTCAAAAGAAGCAAATTTTAAGGTATTACAATTCTACCCCCCTTAAGATGAATCTCGTCCTCGAGATTCAGAAGATGGTGATCAAAGAGATACGGCTACTTCGCCATTGAATTTTCTTCTCTTCCTCGAGTAGTTCCATCCTCTTGATAGGGATTCCGCTTCACTTTGCACACTCTAATAACCTTTCTCCAAGTAACTCGCTCAACCATTTCCAAGATGTTGATAGGGACTCCGAACAAACATTAAGGTAGCCCTATTTATTAAGCCACTTCTCTTTTCATGTTAAGAACCATAAATAAACCAATGTTTCAAACTACGAACTTATCCTTCATATCGCAACTCCTAGTACTTCTCATAAGGGCCAGCTTGAGACGCACAATCTCCAACTGGAAAGCCTAATATATTCTTCATGTGCCAATATATATCCTCTTCTGACGAATCACTTTAGGTTATCCTTAATAGTCCATATTGCCAAATCTACAACATTGGAGTCTATACTCAGGTTAAGTTGCCCAACTCTTAAACACAACTCTTAGTCCATGGTGTCACACCCGGTTTTCTAAAGAACAAAACCAGGATAATCATATGTGTGCCCAGGAAGTCCACACATATGTCAGAATGAAAAAGATATCAGAAACAATGTTATTATATAACGTATACATAGCTATATTAACACTTACATCAGAGTATCGCGGAACGGTGACTAAACTTCAGGCTCCATTCTTCTCAGGGACGGCTGACTGGTGGCTCCATATGCCAAGCACTTCTGAAAGACTTCTGGAAACTCCACTACACCCTCATCCTTCTTCTAAGTAGCACCTTACTACGCACTGGAGTGTGGTGGAAATAGCAAGGGTGAGTCCATGTCGAACTCAACAAGTATAACACAGGGTTCATGAGGCTCAAAAAGGCTAGACACTGTTTGACTGCGTTTAGCTTTTATTCATCATATAATTAGCAATTGAGTAGCATCAAGGTAATCCAATCCCATTAATGAATCAATGATCAATTGTAATAGGGATAATGAATAGCATTAACATGAGCATAATAATAACAACAGTAATTAAGCATGAGATAACAATGGTGATCAACTATTCTGTAAGAATCCCCAAGGCCGCTCGTATCCGTGAGCACGGCTAGTATACCAGTTTATTAAACTCTGCGCAGAGGTGTACACTTTCACTGTGAGTCATGATTTCCATATGCTAAGGGGTCATGAATCCCTAAGCACAAGAAACCATATAAAGCCATTCAAAAGTTCGTCTAACAAGTTAGGGCCATTAGATTCACTCGGCAGGCAGATGTAGAACCCCCCTTCCCAGTGGCACAACAACCGCAGCCTATACACACTAGGCCAGGGGCTCGCCCTACACCCAACGTGGCAAGCCTTTCTTACGCCATTTAAGGTAACCTCTAACAAGCTAGAAAAGGCCTCTTGAACAACTAGAGCCAGAGCCATATAGCCCTCACAGCTGTACTGTCAATCCCGGTTATCACTTACAGGTAAGTCCTTATGGAGAGTAACTAGAGCATCAAAATAACCCACATGCTCTAGCCCCCTTTCAATAGTAATAAAATCATCTTAATTGGTTGATTGCATAATCCATTAGTCAAATTACAAGATCATTGTTCATAATTAAGCGCTAGCAGTAGCTACCCAAATGCATACCCAAGGTTGACAAAGAATCAAGATATCAAACGCTAAGTTATAATCTCTATGGTTGTCAAGGAGAACACATGCATATGTATGATAATTTCAGTGAATAGGACAACAAGGGTAGTCCCATGTTATACTTGCCTTGATCAAAGATTTCCTAATGATACTGCTGGTCTGACTCAAAATAATACTCCTGATCGTTAAGAAACTGCTCACCGTCTATACTCGATCATCAAGCATCAACATACAATCATCCGAGCAATCATACACGAAGCAAACAAAGAGATATAATTAAAATAGTACACCAACAGTAGTAAAACAGTATAAAAAGTTTGTAAAACTCTTCTACACGTTACTACGATCACACAGACGTAAAGATCACAAAAATCGGACTTAAAATGTGAAAGATATGCATTTTCTAAGATTTCCTATAGAAAAAAAAATAATAGATGAAATATAAGCTTGAAATTTAAATGTTGCAAACCTACTGTACAGTGGTACTAACGTGTAGGGCTCGCGAATACGAAGCTATCGCAACTTGAACGGGTCCGATCAGAGTTAAAATAAGCAAGTTATAAACGAAACAAATTTTGAAATATCTGAAACATAGAAAACATATTTTGTTTTGTTTTAACCGAATAGAAATACGTTTTTTTTCAAATTAGAAAACCAAGATAAACAATTATATTTATTATTCTGTTATTCTATAGTAAAGCATTATGCACACTGAAGACGATATTTGAAGAGCTTCAGAATTAGACCAAAGAACCTCTGCTCTGAAAATTTCATATATTCAAAATAAAATGTTGGGTTACTATGCAAGGATGTTGTAGGCATCACATCAGCAAAGTATTTATTTAGTCAATTAAATAATGTGGCAATGGACTAATCTGGCCGCTATAAACGAAACAAATTTATAATCATAAACACACATGTTAACATGAATTAAATTAATATTTATTTATAAAACCGTGGGTATATAGTCTAAATTGTTTTTAATTTAGAACACTAATAGCATGCACGTTTATCAAATTGGTATTTAATTTATAAATAAAATTCAGAAACATGTGTCGTGATATTCGCTGCTGCTACACTACGCCGTGGATTACGTCTAAACAATGCAGGCATGACGTTAATAGTATTTACAACCAAGATAATAATGGGGCAAGGAAGCTGGGCTGACCATTGATCATGGACGTGGTCATTTGCTTGCATGCTGGTGATAGATGGCTCGGAAATCTGGAAGCAGCAGCGAGCAACGTTGACGTATTCTGTACGTTATTTCCTCGGCATGCTCATTGGCTTGGGCAGGAGGAGCATGGCCATGGCGACCAGGGAACGCTGGGATAGCTGCGGCATGTCGGCAGGCGTACACATACAATCTACGATTGCACATGGATAAAATAGACGTAAGGGAAACGTACAACGTGCATGGCCTAGGGCATGGAGTTGAATTAACCGGTGGCAAAGCAGGTGCAGCAACGGAAATCAATGGGCATGGTGCAATTAACAGAGAGGAAAGAAAACCTGCAGATCGATGGCACCGATCGGATTTCGACAAGATGGACAGCGGATGAACTTCAATAGGATGGGCTTCCCATCAGTCGAGCCTTGAGGTCGGCGTGATCCCGAGTGTGCGCGCGACGCTAGGGCAAAAGCGGCTTCGAAACCTCGACGCAGAGCTCGTCGACGAACAAAATCGGTTATGGAGCGACGAAATCGGCGAGACGAGCTCAGCGGCGGCGGGCGGCAATAGCAGCGGCGAACGGCAACAGCGGCGGTGAATAGGGCAGGCAGGCATGAACATGGCAGGCGGCATGGGATATATATGTATGTAAATATATGATCGGCTAGCTTAGTCTCAAGGATTTGGAATAGCTACAATCGGCAGGCTGCTTGCTATTTATAGACAAAAGAGATGGTCATATGAAAAACATGGTGATGGAGACTGACCCGGATTCCTTGACGTGCACGACTTCGAACATAGATAGAGATCGATCATCCAAGGAAAGGGAACTAGTCAGCTAGAAGAAAAACCAACGTCCACTTAAGCAAGAGAATAAAGGAACGATTGGTTTCTTTCTTCAAAGATCATTATTTTATATTATATTGTATCATCATGTGTTAAGCGTACAAACGCATGGAGAAAATAAACAAAATTTGTAGGACATGGATTAGCGAGCTATCGATCCCGACGGTAGGAAACAAACAATGACGACGCAGAGGAGATCGAGATGAACCTTCTGGTGGTGGCGGAGTTTGCCTGGGATGAGAAACGTGGCCGGAAAAGCTCGCCGAACCATCGCCGGAATTTCGCTGGAACGCAAGCTGTACACGACGAACTTCGGCGAGGGGTGGAGGGAGCTACGAGCGGCGGCTCGCGATAAGGGTTGTACCTCTGAAACCAGCGCGTCGACGGCTACGCCGGCATATATATAGTTGTAGGGTTTGGAAACTTTTCGGAATTTCTTAATTTCGGGATCATTTTAATTCCGCGAATAAAAATAATTCCAGAAAATCTAGAATTACCTTTTTGGCCGCGAAAAATAGCCCGGAGCTCAGAAAAATCACGGGAAAAAATCTTGGAGACTCTTGTGGAGATAAGGAACTCAACTAAATGAGTTTGAGCTCATGAAAAGATTGATGAAGAGATCAAGGAAAAAGATTAAGCTCACAGAAATTGAAAATTTAAATCTAGAAAATACCAAAAAGTTTTCCGATGAGAAGTAAATGTCGTCCTATGGTATTTTGAAAATAATAGCACTCACCAACACCAAAGACAAGCATCACACAAACACCACATTATCAAATTAATATGGAAAAGTTTAAACCCACAATTTTCTTTATTTAAATTAGCAACAACTTAACTTATCTAATGAATTTATTCAAATATTGAAATCATTTATTTTATTTAGTGTTTTTCATGCACAACCCAAAATAGGAAATTTTGGGTGTGACAATTCTACCCCACTTAACAGGAATCTCGTCCCGAGATTTAGAGAGACTAGGGAGAAAGATAAAGTTGATCTGCAAGTCTTCACTCTTCCTTCATCAACTCTTATCCAATGATGATGATGCCACAAGCTCAAATCCAACTTTGTAAAGGTATCCTTAAGGCCCTTACGATCCTCGTAGATGGTTCCAACAGGTTACCAACCCTAAGAAAAAGATACCGGCGCTTGATAGTGACTTTGCAATCATGTAGATAGCTGATGCTTCCCAGTGATGAAATAGAACGTATAAAACCTCCATCTTGTATCGTCTTTAGTTTGGCAACCCCCCTTAAGAAGAGATCAATTGGAGAACACCAATGGATAGATTACATTTGTTTCTGAGTGATAACTACCATCATGTCCTTCTAGCATCCCAAAGAGATTCATGAGCATATGCAAGAACAAGTAATCATGCACTTCCTCGCGAACAGAAAAATGGCAGTGCAGAAATATAGTTATAACTCGAGTTCTACGAATCCAATGATGTTATAGCTTATACCGTTGGAAAGCTTATCAAATTTACTACAACTTCCTTATAGAACACTTCTCCAGATTCTGCAGTTAAGGTAGTCGAAAACTGTGCACAACAGAAACTATTCCAGGTTGCTGACAGCACAGATGCGTCACCTTGTGATTTTCATAACTCCCAAACCATAATAGCTATCAGGGTGGTTCTTACGCTCAGAGAAAGATATTGAAGTCTACTGTTGTCCAGAATTTATCCATAATTTTTGGGCATCCAAAAATAAAGATATAAGCTAAGGAAGACAGACTGCTCTAAAAAGATAGGATAAGATAAAAATGAGATTCAGAGAGATTAGAGGGATAGATAACACTAATCTTCAAGTCTTCATGCTTCTTTGCTTTGCGTTGATGAGATATAAGACATAGATCAAGGATAGCCAAAAGATGACAAGAAAGATAAAGTTTGATCTTCAGTTCTTCGTACCTCATCGCTTGAGATATGAGACTTGCTGCTAATGATAAGTCCTTCACTTAAAACTTACTAAACATACTTGATATGGGGGTGATGTCATCTAAGTTTTCATGAAACTAACTATAGACCTCCAACATCTCCTTCCTATGTCGTCCATGCTAACTTGTATAGAGTATGTTGAATTGAATATTGAACTCCCAACTGATGATAGCTTAAAGTGAAGACCAGTCCTAATGAATACCCGAGCTTCTTGTAGACGATCCAACAAAGCACTGATCCCAAGAAACAACACTAGCACATGAGTAGACTTCCAATCATAGAGATAACCACTTCTTCCAAGTGAAGCAATAGGACATACGAAACCTTCATCTTGCAACACTCACAACTTTGCTACCCCTCTTAAGAAAAAGAAACTAGGGGACACCTAAGTAACTTGCATCTCCTTTTATACTAGATAACCATAATCATCTCTAATGTAAGATTCCAAGGCAAATCAATGAGATTCAAAGATATCCAATGATATATTCACTTATACAAGATAAGGAAGTAATGCACAAAACTTCTGGGCGAATTCCAATTTTAGTAGTTCAGTAAATCTGACATATCTCGAGATACAGACATCCGATTAAGGTGATATTTATATGGTTGGAAAGCTTATAAAATTATCTACAACCTTTATTCACAACACTTTTCCAGATTCTGTCAATAAGTTAGTCAAAAACTGAACTTAACCAAAACTGTTTCAGTATTCCAAACTGTGCAGTAACCTCAACTTAGAACAGGTATATCTCTTAGCTCAAAATAGATAAAAAGGTAAGTCCAGTGGGTTTGGAAAGATATAGAAGTCTAGTTATTCCCAGTAAAATTTCATAAATTTCTCATGTCCATATCTTGAGATATAACAGAAACATTGCAGACTGCTATAGAAATCAGCATGCGGAGTATTACGTAAAACCTACCCCACTTAACATGGATCGAGCTACTCCTCAAGACTTATACCTTCCGAGCCACCTTTGAAACACGAGAACAAGGCAACACATAAGCAACACATCAAGCAAAATAAGCACACATCACATCATCGGTACTACACGTGCTTCTTCAACAATGGTGGTCATCCTAAATGGCAGATTATAGATGATGAAAAGCCATCGAACTTTAGAACAAGATGAGATCAGAAGACTTTTAAAAATAACATAAAACAAAATCTAAGGGAGTAAGAAATATTAGCTCAAAGGAAGCTATCAAGGAGGGAATACAAAGGACAAGGAAGAGGAAATAGTCAAAATCAATGAGTCAAGGGATCACAAAATAGTTTTATAGTAAAATAAGTTTTAGAATACGTCCAGTGCTACTTGGCATACGTCCTACAGTCAACACCGCTCTGATACCACTCTGTCACACCCGGTTTTCTAAAGAACAAAACCAGGATAATCATATGTGTGCCCAGGAAGTCCACACATATGTCAGAATGAAAAAGATATCAGAAACAATGTTATTATATAACGTATACATAGCTATATTAACACTTACATCAGAGTATCGCGGAACGGTGACTAAACTTCAGGCTCCATTCTTCTCAGGGACGGCTGACTGGTGGCTCCATATGCCAAGCACTTCTGAAAGACTTTTGGAAACTCCACTACACCCTCATCCTTCTTCTAAGTAGCACCTTACTACACACTAGAGTGTGGTGGAAATAGCAAGGGTGAGTCCATGTCGAACTCAACAAGTATAACACAGGGTTCATGAGGCTCAAAAAGGCTAGACACTGTTTGACTGCGTTTAGCTTTTATTCATCATATAATTAGCAATTGAGTAGCATCAAGGTAATCCAATCCCATTAATGAATCAATGATCAATTGTAATAGGAATAATGAATAGCATTAACATGAGCATAATAATAACAACAGTAATTAAGCATGAGATAACAATGGCGATCAACTATTCTGTAAGAATCCCCAAGGCCGCTCGTATCCGTGAGCACGGCTAGTATACCAGTTTATTAAACTCTGCGCAGAGGTGTACACTTTCACTGTGAGTCATGATTTCCATATGCTAAGGGGTCATGAATCCCTAAGCACAAGAAACCATATAAGCCATTCAAAAGTTCGTCTAACAAGTTAGGGCCATTAGATTCACTCGGCAGGCAGATGTAGAACCCCCTTCCCAGTGGCACAACAACCGCAGCCTATACACACTAGGCCAAGGGCTCACCCTACACCCAACGTGGCAAGCCTTTCTTACACCATTTAAGGTAACCTCTAACAAGCTAGAAAAGGTCTCTTGAACAACTAGAGCCAGAGCCATATAGCCCTCACAGCTGTACTGTCAATCCCGGTTATCACTTACAGGTAAGTTCTTATGGAGAGTAACTAGAGCATCAAAATAACCCACATGCTCTAGCCCACTTTCAACATTTATAAAATCATCTTAATTGGTTGATTGCATAATCCATTAGTCAAATTATAAGATCATTGTTCATAATTAAGCGCTAGCAGTAGCTACCCAAATGCATACCCAAGGTTGACAAGGAATCAAGATATCAAACGCTAAGTTATAATCTCTATGGTTGTCAAGGAGAACACATGCATATGTATGATAATTTCAGTGAATAGGACAACAAGGATAGTCCCATGTTATACTTGCCTTGATCAAAGATTTCCTGATGATACTGCTGGTCTGACTCAAAATAATACTCCTGATCGTTAAGAAACTGCTCACCGTCTATACTTGATCATCAAGCATCAACATACAATCATCCGAGCAATCATACACGAAGCAAACAAAGAGACATAATTAAAATAGTACACCGACAGTAGTAAAACAGTATAAAAAGTTTGTAAAACTCTTCTACACATTACTTCGATCACACAGACGTAAAGATCACAAAAATCGGACTTAAAACGTGAAAGATATGCATTTTCTAAGATTTCCTATAGAAAAAAAATAATAGATGAAATATAAGCTCGAAATTTAAATGTTGCAAACATACTGTACAGTGGTACTAACGTGTAGGGCTCGCGAATACGAAGCTATCGCAACTTGAACGGGTCCGATCGGAGTTAAAATAAGCAAGTTATAAACGAAACAAATTTCGAAATATCTGAAACATAGAAAACATATTTTGTTTTATTTTAACCGAATAGAAATACGTTTTTTTTCAAATTAGAAAACCAAGATAAACAATTATATTTATTATTCTGTTATTCTATAGTAAAGCATTATGCACACTGAAGACGATATTTGAAGAGCTTCAGAATTAGACCAAAGAACCTCTGCTCTGAAAATTTCATATATTCAAAATAAAATGTTGGGTTACTACGCAAGGATGTTGTAGGCATCACATCAGCAAGGTATTTATTTAGTCAATTAAATAATGTGGCAATGGACTAATCTGGCCGCTATAAACGAAAGAAATTTATAATCATAAACACACATGTTAACATGAATTAAATTAATATTTATTTATAAAACCGTGGGTATATAGTCTAAATTGTTTTTAATTTAGAACACTGATAGCATGCACGTTTATCAAACTGGTATTTAATTTATAAATAAAATTCAGAAACATGTGTCGTGATATTCGCTGCTGCTACACTACGTCGTGGATTACGTCTAAACAATGCAGGCATGACGTTAATAGTATTTACAACCAAGATAATAATGGGGCAAGGAAGCTGGGTTGACCATTGATCATGGACGTGGTCATTTGCTTGCATGCTGGTGATAGATGGCTCGAAAATCTGGAAGCAGCAGCGAGCAACGTTGACGTATTATGTAGGTTATTTCCTCGGCATGCTCATTGGCTTGGGCAGGAGGAGCATGGCCATGGCGACCAGGGAACGCCGGGACAGCTGCGGCATGTCGGCAGGCGTACACATACAATCTACGACTGCACATGGATAAAATAGACGTAAGGGAAACGTACAACGTGCATGGCCTAGGGCATGGAGTTGAATTAACCGGTGGCAAAGCAGGTGCAGCAACGGAAATCAATGGGCATGGTGCAATTAACAGAGAGGAAAGAAAACCTGCAGATCGATGGCACCGATCGGATTTCGACAAGATGGACAGCGGATGAACTTCAATAGGATGGGCTTCCCATCAGTCGAGCCTTGAGGTTGGCGTGATCCCGAGTGTGCGCGCGACGCTAGGGCAAAAGCGGCTTCGAAACCTCGACGCAGAGCTCGTCGACGAACAAAATCGGTTATGGAGCAACGAAATCGGCGAGACGAGCTCAGCGGCGGCGGGCGGCAACAGCGGCGGCGAACGGCAACAGCTGCGGCGAATAGGGCAGGCAGGCATGAACATGGCAGGCGGCATGGGATATATATGTATGTAAATATATGATCGGCTAGCTTAGTCTCAAGGATTTGGAATAGCTACAATCGGCAGGCTGCTTGCTATTTATAGACAAAAGAGATGGTCATATGAAAAATATGGTGATGGAGACTGACCCGGATTCCTTGACGTGCACGACTTCGAACATAGATAGAGATCGATCATCCAAGGAAAGGGAACTAGTCAGCTAGAAGAAAAACCAACGTCCACTTAAGCAAGAGAATAAAGGAACGATTGGTTTCTTTCTTCAAAGATCGTTATTTTATATTATATTGTATCATTATGTGTTAAGCGTACAAACGCATGGAGAAAATAAACAAAATTTGTAGGACATGGATTAGCGAGCTATCGATCCCGACGGCAGGAAACAAACAATGACGACGCAGAGGAGATCGAGATGAACCTTCTGGTGGTGGCGGAGTTTGCCTGGGACGAGAAACGTGGCCGGAAAAGCTTGCCGAACCATCGCCGGAATTTTGCTGGAACGCAAGCTGTACACGACGAACTTCGGCGAGGGGTGGAGGGAGCTACAAGCGGCGGCTCGCGATAAGGGTTGTACTTCTGAAACCAGCGCGTCGAGGGCTACGCCGGCATATATATAGTTGTAGGGTTTGGAAACTTTTCGGAATTTCTTAATTTCGGGATCATTTTAATTCCGCGAATAAAAATAATTCCAGAAAATCTAGAATTACCTTTTTGGCCGCGAAAAATAGCCCGGAGCTCAGAAAAATCACGGGAAAAAATCTTGGAGACTCTTGGGGAGATAAGGAACTCAACTAAATGAGTTTGAGCTCATGAAAAGATTGATGAAGAGATCAAGGAAAAAGATTAAGCTCACAGAAATTAAAAATTTAAATCTAGAAAATACCAAAAAGTTTTCCGATGAGAAGTAAACGTCGTCCTATGGTATTTTGAAAATAATAGCACTCACCAACACCAAAGACAAGCATCACACAAACACCACATTATCAAATTAATATGGAAAAGTTTAAACCCACAATTTTCTATATTTAAATTAGCAACAACTTAACTTATCTAATAAATTTATTCAAATATTGAAATCATTTATTTTATTTAGTGTTTTTCATGCACAACCCAAAATAGGAAATTTTGGGTGTGACACATGGTGTCATCCGAATCTTCTAGCATAACTCTCCTTTGCTAAGGGCATCGGCAACGATTTTTGTTTTCTAGGCTACACACTTCCCAGTCGTAATCCTTGACCAATATTAATCCAATGATTTGCATCAAAAAAAATTAATCCAATGATGATGAGCCACATGCTCAAAACCAACTTTGTGAAGATGTCCTTTAGATTCTTACGATCCACGTAGATGTCACTCTTATGTCCAGGATTATAAGGCCTCCAATGACCCTCTAATAGAATCTCACTACTCCAGGGTAACTCCGAGTCACACCTGCATCCTTGGGTGGGTTCCAATTCAACACATCACAACCTTCTTGAGTTCTCCATAATTCCACCATTAGCGATAAACTAACCAAGAAGAGAACTTCCCTGAGTCAAAACTTACTCATCATGCTTGGTGTAACATTGAGGTTTTCTAAGTCTCCATAGAACCAACTGTAGATGTCCAATATCTCCTTCCTATGTCATCACCGCCAACTCGTCCTGGGTATGGTGAAGATTGAATTCCCATGTGGTGAAAGCTCGAACCTAGGATCAATCCTATTGAACACACGGGCTCCTTGTAAACGATCCAACTAGTCATCAATCCTGAGAAAAGATGTCTACACTCGATAGTGACTTCTCCACCGTGGGGATAACCGATTCTTCCAAGTGAAGCGCTGGAATGTTTGAACAACTTGCAACTTCTTTTAACTCGGCTACCCCCTTAAGATGAGATGAACTAGGGGATTCAAAAGGGTAGCTTGCACCTCCTTCTAGATGAGTTAACTAGCATAAAGGTGTGCTGACATCCCAATGAAACTCATAAGCAAGGTTATAAACAAGTAATCTGAAATTTCCTCGCGAGATGAAAAAACAGCAACATAGTAAAACGGGTATAACTCTTGTTCTGTTAATCCCATGAATTTGTAGTTTATACCGTTGGAAATCTTATAAAATTCCCCACAACTTTTTTATTGAACACTTTTCCAGATTCTAAAGATAAGTTGGTCGAAAACAGTGTGCAATAGAGACTGTTCCAGGTTTCAGACAACATAGATGCATCGTCTTGTGGTTTTCGTAACTCCCAAACCATAATAGCTATCAAGGTGATTCTTATGGTCATAGAAGGATGTTGAAGTATAATATTGTACAGAATTTTCCCATGATTTTTGGTCATCCAAAAACAAAGGTATGAACCAAAGAAGACATACTGCTCCAGAAAGACAGAATAGAGAGAAAATAGAAGGTAACCAAAACCCAACTATATCTATCCATTAATCCTTATGCCTTAATCCTATATCTAAATGAAATTGTAGGAATACTCCACAAGATCATTGCAATCATTACAAAGCTCCAAATCAAGCAAAAGCATAATTATAATTCAACAAGTAATAAAGGTGCACAAAACAATCATTGACTCAACTTGTGATACCATCGTTCTCTTCATACCAAGGGTAAAGATCCTAAAGCTCCTCTTTCAATTTTGCAAGAAGGGGGTGAGGAATTGTGACACTCCAATTAAAGGACAATATAGAGTGCATACATCTTATGTGCGCCCCAGGAGTAGTCGCACACATAAGCCGACAAATTAACAGAAGTATCATCACTGTGTACACACATAACGTTATTACATCACGTAGTTCTTACATAACAAGCGGAAAAGTAAATAGCAACTCTCAGGCATAGTGTCTGATCCACAGGGAAGGACGACTGGTTGACCCAAACCTAGAAATCTTCCGGGAAGTCCTCGTAGAAACTGTCATCTGCTACCCATCCGGGATTTTTATCCAAAAACAAAATAGCAACAAGTGTGAGTACACTTGTACTCCACAAGTATAGTATGAGGATTCATGAGGCTCAAAAAGGTTAGACACGGTTGACTGCAGTTAGCACTTTTAGTAGATCAACATTTCATTATCAATCATTATTAAGTTATGCTCAAGCTCCCATTTAACCCACATGATCCACTACTAGAATTAAGAAGAGAAAGCATCAATATGATCTTGTCATCATCATCATAGTTCATCCACATCTCAAGTAAACATTTATTCTGTGAGTTTTCCGGGCCGCTCGTGACCGTGAGCACGGCTGTTATAACAGTTTCAACACTCTGCAGAGGTTGTGCATCTTTACCCGTGAGTCGTGTTACCCATATGCCCGGGGCCCGTCGACCCCCTAACACTTCCAAGGTGAGCAGGCAGGGTACACTATGAAGCCTTCCATAGGCCTCTTCTAACAAGTTAGGGCCGCGAGGTTTCCTCGGCAGGCAGATATAGAGAACCCCCCTTTCGATGGCATAATTCCCGCAGGCTATACACATCTGAACAGAGGCAGTTCTATACCCAACGTGGCAAGCCCCTCTTGCGCCCTTTCGGGTAACCTCTAACAAGTTAGAAAAGATCCTACTACTGAGCTAAAGTCAGAGCCATTTAACTCCCACGGTTGCACTGTAAGTCCCAGCTTTTGCCCTACAGATAAGTCCTTACGGAGAGTTTAGGGCAACATGATCAACATCATTTGCACCATCACCCTATAGTTCCACCATTATCATCATGTTTATCTGTTGATTCCATTAGTCATAGTGTAGATCATGTTTAATTAGAGCACTAGCATTCTACCCATATGCAAATAATCCCCATAGGAATCAAGGTATAGGTCATCAATTTGCTAGGAAGTCCTTATAGTCGAGCAATATTAGACACATGCATAATGAGTATGTTATATAATGAATAGGACAACAAGGTAGGCCCATGCTATACTTGCCTTGGTTCACGAACTGCTGCTGGTCCTGCTGCTCCTCGTACGCGTCCGGATTCCCGACGTACTCCTCACCGTCTGAACTCGAACGACACGAAGTACAACACGCAATTCAGAGCAGACATACAAGCAAAACATAACTACGATTAGAACAGTACACCAACAATAAATAAATCTGAATAAAATGTTTACCAAAATCATCTATGTCTCGCTACGATCACAACGACGTGAAAAGCACGAAAAACGGAGCTACAACGCAAAAGTTACGCGCTAAACAAGGTTCCAAAACTAGCTATTAAACTAGACTTAATCGAGAAACTCAAAAGCTTCTAACAGGCCTATCAGTGGCACTAATGCGTAGATTACGAAATTATGAAACTAACGTAAGTTGAACGGGTCGAATCGGAGCTAAAACGACGATTTTATACACGTTTTACTGCAGTGGCAAAACTGTAAATAGATTGAAAGCATTTCAGAATTAAAATAAATCGAAATTCAGAAAATTCATTAGAACCGAGGACTGCGGGTTGGAAATGCAAGAACTAGGGGGTCTCTTTAGAAAAAAAGGACCCGCGAAGGGGTATCAGCCAACCAGGGCCGTTCATCTCGCGATGTGCGGTAGAGATTAGATGGGGGGATAGTACAGGGGCGCGGGCCGCCGGAGTTGGGGGTGGAGACGGCGGCGCCGCCATTGCCGCGGCGTGGAGTTCGCCGGTGTTGCGTGCACGGGTGCTACAGGGCTTTATTTTCAAAAAGGAAAGCTCTGGAGTGAAGAGGAGATGATAGCGAACTCGGTGGGGCACATCTCGCGGGCGGAGGACATCCCGCACGGAGCTGCCATGGCCGGCAGCAAGGGGAGCTCGTCGGCGCAACTGGCTAAGGCCCTAGAGGCCACCAATCATCACGGGAGATGGACGGGGAGAAAGAGGAGAGAGAGGCGAAGCTCACCGAGCGAAGAACACGGGGCGGAGGCGGCTCGGAGGTGTCGGCCGACACGGTGGTGGACGGGATGCTCCGGCGGTTCGTCGCTGCGGCCTTCGGGTGCTCCAATGAGGGGGACTGGAGCGGGAAAAACAGCAGGGGAAGGCGGTGAAGGGGTTGTGGCTCCCTTTTTGAAGGCCGGGCACGGGGGGAAAGGAGAACGCTCCCACGACGCGAAGTGGGCGCGGGCGGCGGTTGCCGTGATGACCGAGCGAGAGAACCGGAGGTTGGGGAAGGGAAGCATCTGACGAGCGGGCCCCGGCTGCCAGTGACCACGTGAGAGAGAGTGGGGCGCGGCAACGGTTGCCTGGCCCGGCCGGGCCGGCCCAAGAGAGAGCGCGGGGGGGCGAGCGGGCCAAGGGGAAAACGGGCTAGCAGGCCGAATCCGAGGAAAAGATGTAGAATGAATAGGAATCCTTTTTTATTTTCTAAATTGATTTTCCAAATCAAACTTTCAAATGTTTTTAAATATCTTTTGAAATTGACTCAAACCAATCATCACAAAAACATATAGTGCAACAGCATGAGTGCAAAAACAAATTGTTAACCTTATGATTAATTTTAATTTCACGAAATTTATTATTCCCTAAATTTGAATGCATAAACAAATGCATATTTAAATCAAATTTATCTATTTTTAAATAATACCAAAAATTAGGGTGTCACAATTCTACCCCCCTTAAGAGAATCTCGTCCTCGAGATTGGATGATGCTTACTCAAAAAGCTGCGGATAAGACTTTCTCAGATCTTCTTCTGTTTCCCAAGTAGACTCATCTTCTGAATAACGATTCCATTGTACTCTGCACATCTTTATAGTGCGGCTCCAGGTAACTCTTTCTGTAGTTTCAAGAATCTTTACCGGATACTCCTCATACGTGAGATCTTCTTTAACAGTAAGCTCCTCCAAGGGAATCTGCTCCTCTGGTACCCGCAAACACTTTTTCAATTGAGAAACATGGAACACATCATGCACACCTGATAAACTTTCTGGCAATTCCAATTGATAAGCCACTTCTCCACATCTCTCCAAAATCTTGAAAGGTCCCACATATCTCGGTGCTAACTTGCCCTTCATATTGAATCTTCTCACATTTCTCATTGGTGACACTTTCAAATACACATAGTCACCTACTTTGAAACTCAACTCTCCTTCAGATATCAGCATAGCTTTTCTGTCTAGATTGTGCTACTCTCAAATTATCCCTAATCATCCTCACTTGTTCCTCTGCATTGCATAGGACATCAGGTCCAAACACTTGGGTTTCACCTGTCTGATTCCAGAATAGAGGTGTTCTACACTTTCGTCCATATAAAGCTTCGAATGGCGCCATTTTGAGACTTTTCTGGTGACTGTTGTTATATGAAAACTCAGCGTATGACAAACTCTTATCCCAACTAGTACCATACTGTAAAGCGCAAGCCCTCAACATATCTTCCAAGATTTGATTGGTCCTTTCGGTCTGCCCATCAGTTTGGGGATGATATGCCGAACTAAAATTTAACTTGGTTCCCAAAGCGCTGTGTACCTTACGCCAAAAATGTGATGTAAACTGAGTTCCTCGGTCAGATACGATCTTCTTTGGAACCCCATGTAGACACACTATTCTCTCCATATACAACTCCGCTAGCTTTGCACCACTATAAGTGGTTTTGACTGGCAAGAAGTGGGCTACCTTGGTATGTCGATCCACTATTACCCAGATCGAATCATATCCTTGTTGAGTGCGGGGCAATCCAGTAATGAAGTCCATACCAACTTCTTCCCATTTCACTCTGGTATTTTCATTGGTTGCAGCAATCCTGCAGGTCTTTGGTGTTCAGCTTTCACCCTTTGACAAGTATCACATATGGCCACATACTCAGCCACATCCCTTTTCAAACCATACCACCAATACTTCTCTTTGAGGTCTAAGTACATCTTGGTGCTTCCAGGGTGTATAGAATAAGCAGAATCATGTGCCTCTCGTAGAATCATATCACGGATAGCTTTCACTTCAGGTACACATATTCTTTTTCCAAACCATAGAGTACCATTCTCATCCAATCGGAAACCTGGTGCCTTTCCAACCACTACATGCTCAACAATCTCCTTTAATTTCTCATCCTCCAACTGACCTTTATGTATCTCTTGCTCCAATGTAGGTTCTATAGCCAATTCCACTACATTATTGACAAAATCCAAGTTGAGATGTTCTATTTCAGCTCGCAACTCTGCTGGTATAAATGTCAACTGAAGTCCGTTGGCATAGCTCTTCCGGCTAAGTGCATCGGCAACAACATTTGCCTTTCCAGGATGATAATGCACTTCCAGATCATAATCTTTAATCAATTCCAGCCAACGACGTTGCCTTAAGTTCAACTTGGACTGAGTAAAAATGTATTTTAAACTCTTATGGTCAGTATAGATGTCACACTTATGTCCGATCAAATAATGCCTCCAGATTTTCAGAGCATGGACAACTGCGGCTAATTCCAAGTCATGGGTTGGGTAATTCAGTTCATGCTTTCTCAACTGCCTGGATGCATAGGCCACAACCTTTCCTTCTTGCATAAGCACACATCCAAGGCCTAGGCGAGATGCATCACAATAAATAGAGAAGCTCTTACTTAAATCAGGTAGGGTCAACACCGGGGCTGTTGTCAACCTTTTCTTTAGCTCCTCAAAGTTAGCCTGACATTTGTCTGACCAAACAAATTTGGCATTCTTCTCTAATAGGGCTGTCATAGGCTTAGCTAGCTTAGAGAACCCTTCAATAAACCTTCTATAGTACCCAGCCAATCCCAAAAAGCTACGGATTTCACTAACATTGACTGGGGCTTTCCAATTTAACACATCTTGCACTTTACTGGGATCTACGGCTATACCACCGTTAGAGACCACATGTCCCAGGAAAGATACTTCCTTCAGCCAGAACTCACATTTGCTCGTTTTTGCATACAATTTATGTTCCCTGAGTTTTTGTAAGACTAACCTTAAGTGTTCAGCATGTTCCTCTTCATTTTTGGAGAATATTAGGATATCATCTATGAATACCACTACAAACTTATCCAAGTACTCCATGAATACTTTGTTCATCAGATACATAAAGTATGCAGGTGCATTTGTCAGTCCAAAAGACATCACAGTGTACTCATAAAGGCCATATCTGGTAGTAAATGCTGTCTTAGGTATGTCAGATGCACGAATTTTTAGTTGATGATATCTAGAACAGAGGTCAATTTTTGAGAACACACAAGCACCTTTCAGCTGATCAAATAAATCGTCAATTCTAGGGAGTGGATACTTGTTCTTGATTGTGACTTCATTAAGGGACCTATAGTCGACACACATCCTTCGTGTGCCATCTTTCTTATCCACAAATATAACAGGTGCTCCCCAGGGTGAAGAACTAGGACGAATAAAACCTTTCTCTTGCAATTCCTTAATTTGTTTCTTTAGTTCTTCTAATTCATCTACCCCCATTCTATATGGTCTCTTAGCTATGGGTGCAGTTCCAGGTAAAAGCTCGATAAGGAATTCGATGTCGCGATCGGGTGGCATACCTGGCAATTCATCGGGGAACACATCAGGGAATTCATCCACCACCTGGTTCTCCTGGTTAGCAACATCGCTCAGCTGATTGACGGTGGCGGTAGGTTGAGCTTGCACTTCCACTTCGACACAAATTCTATCACCACTTGGAGATGTCACAACAACGGATTTCTCCTGACATTGTATCACTGCCCTATGCTGCTTCATCCAATCCATTCCCAGGATGAGGTCAATTCCAGCGGTTCTCAGAACAATTGGATTTACTTTGAAAGTTACCCCCTTAGAAATATACTAGTAGAAGGGCTCCAATAATTTGCTGGCATGCTACCCCTCGGTGAATTTACTAGCATGGGATCCTTCATGGCACATAGGGGTATGCTATGCATTCTAACAAAAGATTGGGATATGAAAGAATGCGAGGCACCGGAATCAAAAAGTACGGTAGCGGAGATGGAGTTGACGCTAAACGTACCCAGCATAACCTCAGGCGCCGCCTGAGCTGACTCTGACGACACATGATTCACCTTGCCGGTGAACGGAGGTCGAGCGTTGGGTCTCTGGTTGTTCTGCTGGTTCTGCGGGGCCTGCCGGTTCTGCTTCTTTGGGCACTGGTACGAATAGTGTCCCACCTCTCCACAGTTGTAAGAGGCATTGGGGTTGCCTGGGGTGCCACTCTTGGTTGGAGCATTATTGGGCACTCCCTGACGTGGCGCCTGATTGGTAGCTTGCTGTTGCTGGGGACGCTGCTGACCCTGGTTACCAAACTGCGGTGGGTACTGGGGACGCTGCTGGTTCTGGTTCCTCTGGGGATACTGGCCTTTGTTCCATTGGTTGGGTGGCCCTTGGTTCCTCTGCAGAAAACCTTGCGGTGGGAAAGCTCGCGGGCGAGTGTTGCTACCCAATGCCTGTCCCTAGAGCTTCCTCTTCTTGAGGTCCATTTCCTTACGCTTGTTATCAATCACAATGGCACGATCCACCAACTCTTGGAAACTGGCATACTTGTTGGACATCAGTTGCAGTTGGAGTCCGTCATACAGCCCTTTCAGAAAATGGCACTGTTTGTCAGAATCCCTGGCCACTTCAGCCAGGGCATATCGCGACAGTTGTGCAAACTTGTCGCGGTATTCTGCCACAGACATGGACCCTTGCTTGAGAGCCCGGAACTCCTCTTGCTTCAGTTCAATAAGTCCCTTAGGGATGTGATAGGACCTAAAGTTCTCCGTGAACTCTTTCCATGTGATCTCTGGAGCATTCTCTGGACGTCCATATTGGAATGACTCCCACCAATCCTGAGCAGCTCCTTGGAGTTGACCTGAGGCGTACAAGACTTTCTCCAAGTCGTTGCACTGTGCAATGTTTAGCTGCTTTTCCACAGCTCTCAGCCAGTCATCCGCCTCCATAGGTTCAGAGGCATGTGTGAACACAGGTGGGCGTCCCTTCAGAAACTCACCACGTTTGTCACGGACCTGTACAGGTGGGGGTGCTCCTGCGGGTTGCTCACCGAGACGGTCCATCACTGTCTGCATGAGCTGCGCTTGTATGGCCATCAACTGCTCAATTGTCACCGGCGGTGGCGGAGGTGGATCCACTAAAGCTCCGTGTCCACGGCCACGTCCACGGCCTCTGCCACGTCCTCCTCTGGCGGCCATCTGCTTCCAAGCAAATGTGCAAACTTTTAGAGATCTCCCAAAAATTTACAAATTATTTACAAAAGGTAAATAGCATAACTGAAAAATTTCTGGACGGGTGTCTGTGACAGCAGATCAAAAACTGAAGTATAACTCGAGTTTCTGAAATCCAAAATAGGCGTGGCATACATCGTTGGAAAGCTTAAAGAGTCTGCTACAACTTTTGTATAGAACTTTTTCACTGATACAGACGGCAACATCATCAAAAACTGAGCTAAACAATTTCTGTTCTAGGTTACAGACTGCACAGACTTGCCAGGTTGTAGCAGGCATATCTCTCAAACCAAAATTGATAATGAGGTGATTCCAGTGGGAAATGAGAGGTACGCAAGTCTAGTTCTTTCCACAAAAATTTCATAATTTTTGGACGTATAGATTTAGAGATATGAGACAAACATTGCAGACTGCTCTGAAAAACAGCACAGCAGTGATGCAGAAATTTAAACCCCAACTAAGTTAAACAAATACTAAATTAAGGCTTTGATAAAAAGAACATGTGGACAAGCCCACACTGTTCCAGCAATCACACAAACTCCAAATCATTTAAGTTCATCAACACAACCAACAAGACAATTAAAGGTTCACAAAACACACATAAACTTGACACGACTCTCGATCTAGAACGCATCCATTATGGCGGGGCTGCAAGCATCTAAAGAGCGCGATCCACCATGGTGAACACTCTGGCCTTCTTCTTGTAAATGGTAGGCTGTCCTAGCTGTACGGCCATCTCATCTATCTGGTTCTGAAGGCGTTTTTCAGATTTTTGCGCCGCACGAAGCTCTTCCCTGAGTGCTTCGTTGGCCTCCTGCATGGCACTGAGGTGCCTCACTGTGGTGTCCAAGGTGGGATCAGAAGCTGGAGGAGCCAACACCGCCCATGTCTTCTCCTTCGGGTCATAGCGTGGAAGATACCGGTAGCGATTATTCTGCATGTCCTCAAAACGCCGACCATGGTAATGCAGGTACGCCGCCTGCGCAGCATCTTTCATGCTGTCATAGGCACTGGCACGCCTGGCTCGGTGGCTATGGGTAGTCACAACATCTTGGGATTGGTCGGTGTTGTTCCAGGCGGTGATGATCACATTGGTCTTCCAGTATGCCGCCTCCACTGGATGCGTGTGCTCTGCACAGTAGTATTTCACCGAGGCAGCAAACTCTGGATTGTAACAGAACCGACCAAATTATAAGAGCACAAGTACGAAAACGAGCACCGAAGCGCTCAAATTTTCAAACTTGAGCCCATATAATCCCGGTAGTCAATCGAAATCACGAAGGATTTCAAACCAAACTGCTTACAACCAGGATCGCATCATTCAACATACACATCATACGTTACATTTCACAAGTAGTTCAGAAATAACTTAACACCACGGAGTAGCAATTATTACAAACTGAGTTTGAAAGTAGCGGAAGTCTGACACACACTGAAGATACTTAAATACTGCCAGTTTGGTTAGATCAACATCCCACAAAAGAACGAGGTAAGTACATAAAGATGATCATGCCCATGTGATCTAGTCCTCATCCCCCGCGGGGTGAAGGCAAGTCTTGCAGAAGCCTTGGTAAAGCATATCATCTGCAACAGGAGGGAATAAACCCTGAGTACTGGAATGTACTCAGCTAGACTTACCCGTCGTAAACCAGAAATAAAGTAGACACCAAGGTTTATGCAAGGCTTACACAAGAGGCTAGCTGACACCACATTTTGCATAAAGGCATAAGTAGCTGAAACTTTTATAACCTGTACTAGCAGTTATTTTTAGCATTTTACCTGTCATCTATCTTAGCACCTGTACTAAACATGCACTTGATTATCATCAAACAATTATTCATATTATTCCATAGCAGGTATGAATTGTGGCAACATTGTATCATTCACTTAACCATCTGTTTAATTAATGAGATCTACGTTGCCGCTGCTCAAGTCAAGTGCTCACTAACCGGGAGCGACGGCGATTCGAATCGAATTCCTATCCAGCTGGAGGGGTATTTCTAACACTCACCGCGCAGGCCCCTGCCAGGGTCGCACAAGCCACCTTTCGTATGATTCAGGAATCGCGGGTCCGAATGATGTCGCAACCCCAAGGGCGACACTCTGCCAGGTGATAGGGACTCTAACCCCCCCTTGGTCTCACGCCAATGTCCCCAAGCACATCCTTTCTCTCCTCCAAGAAGCAACCTACCATTCGATTCCCGGCCTGAATCAAATTACTCGGCTTCGCGGTCGGAACGACTTATCCGGCCAACTAAGTGTTAGACTGCGTTCAACATGACTCAAGGACGTACAGCGAATCGGTCCTTAAACGACTCAGACGGGCATGGCTCCACACCCAAGACGTGAAGTGTCTTGCAGCTGTACCATCGAACTCCCGCCCGGTCTCAATTTCATTTTAAAGCATGGTTCCATCACGATAGCCATAAGCCACTCGCGACCCAGTCCTATCTCTCGCGGATGACCGGAAATCACCCGACTTCTACCGTACTAAGCAGGGCTAAGCATTGACACGTGCCTACACCTAATATAGGATTAGGGCATAATATCTGGACAAGGACAGGTGTAATGCAACAGTTGTTTTCATACAACTCCTACTACATAATGCAGTAAACAAATAAAATTACTCAAGATATCTTTTATCAAATAATGGGTTCAGCATGCACCGGGGCTTGCCTTTCAGGAAGGTGGAAGGCCGGTGATCAGGACACTCCTGAAGGTCTTCTTCGGAGACTTCTTCGCCGATTGACTCGGTCTGCTCCGCTGGTTGACTCAGCACTTCTTCTGGGACTGTCTGCTCGAACTCGAGGAGCGTTACCCCCTCCGGTACACCTATTGCATGAGTGCATAATAAATCTCATGAATGCATAATGAGAGATGCAATATGCTCGGAATGAAATGCAGTACAACAATTTAGCGCTCTATTCAAATCACTTCAAAAGAGTAGGTGCAAATTTCCTCTCCGGTAGAGGAGTACTCACCTAGTCTACTTAGCCTAAGATAAAGTTGCTCATCTTCAGTTAGAGCCCTAACTCCTAACAATTACAAAAGTAACTTGTCTTAGGATATCACCAAATCAATCAACAAGGCATCACAATAGAGCATACTGGACAGCAGCTACTTGTTTTTATCACAACTAAAGATTTACAATTCCAAAAGAGATGATCTAGGACAATCTGGAAAGCCTAAGAAATACTCTACAATTCATTTTCAGAACTCAACCCCAAACTCATAAGTTTTCCACGTCAAACTTCACAAGTTCCAGAATCTGTCCTCTCAAAACAGAGAGTAGCAGATTCTGAACTGCCACTTAAAACAACAGTAACTCTCAAACTACTAAGCCAAATGTTCCCAAATTTTGACACAAGCTAGTTCATCAAGTTTACTGTGACTTTGGTATTTACAAGTTTCCCAGCAACAATTTTTATCAAAGGTCAAACTGAGAAATACTTCCAGCTGTCCAGAAAACCTAAAATTACAAAGGTTAAATATTTGTTGATATAACCAAAGTCTCCTAAAACCAAACTAATGTTACCAACAGTTCACATTAGGTATAAAAACACCAGAAAGTAAGGTGGAACCAACTAGAATATTTATTTAACCCCATTTCTTAATTTACTTAATTATTTAGGTAGAATTTTAAACATATATGTAAACTGCTCCTAAAATTCTACAAAAATTACAGGGGGCTCTCTGACCTCTAAATAGACCACAGTAAAAATTTGAACAAGTTTTATTCACAGAAACTCCCTATACAAAATTCACAAGCCCAAAAGGCTGATTTTTGCATAAATCATAAATCACATTGAAAAGTATCAAACAACAGATTTCATATTTTTCTTAGACACTCTAGGGTACCAAGACATTCTCCAAAAATTTACAATAACATTGCACATGTAGAAAAATTATAAAAATTACTTCAATAAATTCCTAGAATGAAATGATAGCCTTATAACTTGAAAATTACTTAAGTACTGATGCCCAAATTTTTACCATAGCTAGGACTAGCATAGAGCAACCTACCCACCAAATTTCATAATTTATGGAACTCTACAGCTCAAGCTATAAATTAAACAAATTTGTATGCATTCCAAAACACATTTAAAGGATCTAATAAAATCTTACAGAATTTAAACATCTCAAGCCAGATCTATATTTTTCTAAGATACTACACATCCAGTAGATTCTAACAAAATTTATTTCATGATTTTTGGATCAATAAAACCCTAGATTCCTATTTTCCAAGTATTACAAAAATCAGTATCAAAATAATAAAATCCATTTTTTATTTCGGACAACTGGGCCGGCCCGGGAATGAATCCGGCCCACACTCCAAACCCGCGCGCGCTTGGCCCGCTCGGCTCTCCCGCCCGCGCGCGCGTGTGACTGACCCGGTGGCCCCACCGATCAGAGAGAGAGGCGGAGAAGGTGGCGGTGGTCGCCGGAACTCGCCGTCGGTGAGCCGGCCGGCGAAACGGGATGAACGGGCATGACCACGTCATCGAACTACGTCGATTGATGGCAAGAATGGGGTGGCGGAGCAACGGCAAGGCGCTCGCCGTCGGTCATGGCGGTACGGTGGAGGTGCGCGGCGGTACGCCGGCAACGGTGAGCCCCTACCGCCTCAACCGAACCCACTCCAAGCTTCCCGGGGTCACTGGGCAACCGATTAAGCGAAAAGGAAGGGATGAGAAGGGCTAGGCTGCTCTGACCGCGGCGGCCTCGAACTCCGGCGAGGTCCCGAACGCGGTCGCGGCGGCGGAGGCGAGCAATGTGGCCTCACCTTCACTCAAAGGCTTCCGGAAACGGGTGGAGGTGGTAGAGGAAGACGCGGCGAGGTCGCTGGCGGGAGGAATCGAGCCAAGACGCAACGACGGCGGTGCACGAGCGAGGGGAAGGGACGCGGCGGCAATGGCACCTCGGTGCTCCGCTCTGGCTCAGGGAGGCGAAGGAGAAGCCGAGGCGCGAGTGAGCGACCGGTGCGGCTTCGTGGCGCCTTTGAGGGCCGTGTGACCTGACTGGTGGGGCCGCAACCGACGCATGGCCGCCACCGAGCTCCCACGCGTCGCCGCTGTCCTGGCTCCGGTCGGCCACGGCAGACAGACGAGCCGACTGACTGAATCGACGATTCAACGCGACCGATGGCCGACTGACAGAGCCATTTTGTCACTGAATATCTCCTAAACCGGTTCGAATTAGGAGCAGATGATAACATCAAATTTGTAGGGCTTTGTGAGGTCAACAACTTTGTCAATTGGTGTTTAGGCTGGTTCGGCCTATATTTGAAACCACATGGCCTCAAAGTAGTGCTCAAAGAAACTGAAACCGGGTTTCAGTTACTGAAACCGACTGACAGCTCAAGTTCATGGCAAGATATCTCTTGAATCATTGAGAATCAGGTTTGGGTGCTATTGACAAAGTTGTAGGGCTACATGTGATCTACAAGTTTGTCAATATGAGTGAAGGCTAGTTTGGCTTGGTTTGCAAACTACAAGCTTCTAAAGTAGGCATCAGTGAAACTGTAAGGTTCAATCCCAGACTTAGAAAAATTCTAAGTCCTGGAATTACACTACTAGCTGACTTGTGGGCCACTTTTGAGCATGTTGTGGTCATTTTCATGAGATGGTCATATTGAGACTTTTGTTCCCCATGAATTTCTTTACAACTTTGCTTAAGGGTGCTCTTCCATGCAAGATCTCTAAATTAGACTTTCTAATTGGTCAAACTAGAACCTTCTAGGGTCAAATGGGAGTCAAACTTGTCATGGAGGGCAATTTTGTAATTTTGGTCAACATGAACCCTGATCCAAATGTTACTCTAAGTATAGCTAAGGTGTTGTAGGTCATGATTGATGACTTTACCTTTTTGTTACACCAACTATCAATTACTTTGTGAAATCAATTAAACAAACCCTAAACAAACACATGAATTGCATTACATGAAATACTAAACATGGATTATGCATGTCATGCTTATGCAAATGCAATGCAATTAAGGACGAAACACTTGAGGTGTTACAGCCCTCCCCCCTTATAAAAATCTCGTCCCGAGATTTGGAAAGCGTACCATTTTTCATAGAATTCCTTATAACCATCCCGCAGATAATCTTCCCGTTCCCACGTAGCATCACTCTCACTACCCTGATTACTCCACATTACTTTGTACCACTTAACCACTTTACTTCTAGTTACTCGTTCCTGAGTATCGATCACTCGGACTGGTTTTTCTTCATAGGTTAAGTCGGATTCCAGCCTGATATCTCCTAACGGAACTTGTTCCTCGGGAACTCGAAGACACTTTTTAAGCTGAGATACATGGAAAACATTGAATATGGCTCTCATCTCAGGAGGCAACTGGATTTTGTACGCAACAGCTCCACTCTTGCCTATGATCTGGAAAGGACCCACATATCTTGGTGCAAGCTTTCGCTTAACGCCAAAACGTTGGACACTCTTCATTGGAGAAACTTTCAAATAAACGAAGTCCCCAACTTCAAATTCGAGTGGTTTTCTGCGACGATCAGCATAGCTTTTCTGTCTAGCTTGGGCTGCAGCCATGTGTTTCTGGATAGTACGGACTTGTTCCTCGGCTTCCTGGACAAAATCAATGCCATAATACCTCCTTTCCCCAGCTTCTACCCAGTTTAGTGGGGTTCGGCACTTACGACCGTACAAAGCTTCGAATGGAGCCATCTTGATACTCTCTTGATAACTGTTATTGTACGAGAATTCAGCTAAGGGTAGCCATTTTTCCCAAGAACCCTTGGATGAAATGACGCATGCCCGCAACAGATCTTCCAAGATTTGGTTAACTCGTTCCGTCTGACCAGATGTCTGGGGGTGATAAGCAGAGCTTCTTACTAACTTGGTTCCCAGAAGGTGATGCAAATGCTCCCAAAAGCGAGCAGTGAACTGGGGATCCCGATCAGAAACGATTGTACGAGGTATCCCATGAAGCCGGACTATCTGATTGAAGTACAACTCAGCATAGTCAGTAGGACGATAGTCCACTCTCACGGGGATGAAATGAGCTGATTTGGTCAAACGGTCAACAATTACCCAGATAGAGTTATGATTTTTGACTGTAGGAGGAAGTCCGACAATGAAATCCATACTTATTTCTTCCCATTTCCAGCCTGGAATGGAAAGTGGCTGAAGCAACCCAGCTTTCATATGCACAGCTTTCACTCTGCAACAGGTGTCGCATCTAGCAACATATGCAGCTATCTCTTTCCGCATCTTGGTCCACCAATAAAGTGGTTTCAAATCATAATACATCTTATTACTACCAGGATGGATGGACAACTTGGAAGAATGTGCCTCGGACAGGATCTGATCTCTAAGCTCTCGATCCTTAGGTACCACTAATCTATCCTTGAACCACAGCACACCTTCGTCATCTAACCTGAAATGCTTAGTTTCTTCCTCTTTCATCTTCCGTTTTATGTGAAATATACCCGGATCAGTCTTTTGGAGCTCGATGATTTTATTTCTGAGAGTACCACTGACAGTGATGTTGTACAAGACTGCCGGATGTAACAGGCGGGATCGGTGAAAATCAGTTTCAACTAAGGAATAGCAATGAGATTTACGGCTCAAAGCGTCCGCAACCACGTTCGCCTTGCCCGGGTGATAGTGCACTTGGAGATTATAATCTTTAATCAACTCAAGCCATCTTCTCTGACGCATATTTAGCTCGGGTTGGGTGAAGATGTATTTGAGGCTTTTGTGGTCTGTATAGATATTGCAGACATTGCCCAGCAGATAATGCCGCCACACCTTCAAAGCATGAACAACTGCGGCCAGTTCTAAGTCATGCGTTGGATAATTCACCTCATGCTTCCGAAGTTGCCGTGAAGTATATGCAATTACTCGGCCTTCCTGCATCAGAACACCTCCCAAACCTATGCCTGAGGCATCACAGTAAACATCAAAAGGTTTCTCGATATCCGGTTGTGCCAAAACCGGAGCCGAGGTTAGGAGGGTTCGCAGTTGGTGAAAAGCCGCATCACACTCAGGAGTCCAGACAAACCTGGTGTCTTTTTGCAGCAACCGAGTCATGGGTTTGGCTATTTTTGAGAAATCCGGGATGAAGCGACGATAATAGCCAGCCAACCCAAGAAAACTCCGGACCTCATGAACCGAAGTAGGAGCCTTCCAATTCAATACTTCTTCTACCTTGGCGGGATCCACCATAATACCTCCATCGGACAATACATGCCCAAGAAAAGGTACTTCCCGAAGCCAGAATTCGCATTTACTGAACTTTGCATACAGTTTATGCTCACGCAATCTGCTGAGGACAATACGCAAGTGTTCCGCGTGGTCTTCCTCATTTTCAGAATACACTAAGATGTCATCAATGAACACCACCACAAACTTGTCCAATTCGGGCATAAACACCGAATTCATCAAGCACATGAAGTGCGCTGGGGCATTAGTCAGACCGAAGGACATGACAAGATACTCATAAAGGCCGTATCTCGTCGAGAAGGCTGTTTTTGGAACATCTTCAGGACGAATTTTAATCTGATGATACCCAGACCTTAGATCAATCTTGGAAAAGACTTTGGCTTTGGACAATTGATCGAACAAGATGTCGATACGCGGCAGAGGATACTTATTCTTGACAGTGACTGCATTCAGAGGTCTATAGTCCACGCACATCCGCAAGGTTGATCCTTCTTCTTTACAAAGATAGCAGGGCAACCCCACGGAGATGAGCTAGGACGGATCAACCCCTTCTTTAGAAGTTCATTCAATTGTACCTTAAGCTCAGCTAACTCATTTGGAGGCATTCTATAGGGTCTCCTAGAGATGGGTGCGGTACCAGGCAGCAACTCGATTTTAAATTCCACATCCCGATCCGGAGGGAGTCCCGGCAAATCATCGGGAAAAACATCCGGAAACTCATTTACTACGGGAATTTCAGCCAACGCCTTTGCTTGCACAGCATGAATTTTTCCCGACAATTCAACTTTTCTGGGAAGTTGAACTAGAAAACCCTTTTGATCGGTAGGATCTCTGAGCATAACTACCCGAGCAGATGTGTCAATGAGTACCCCATTCTGACTCATCCAATTCATTCCCAAGATAACATCTATGTCTAACCCCGGTAACACCAATAGAGCAAGCGAATAACTTCGCCCTTCTATCTCAAACTTAAGGTTCTCCACTACTTTGTTTGTGGAAATATTCCCACTTGCAGCACTAATACAATAACCCACACCTTCAACAGTATGCAACTTGTGTGCAAATTTGGATGCAAACTTAGGACTGATAAAGGAATGCGAAGCACCTGAATCAAAAAGTACCACTGCGGGGTGTTGGTCAACTAGGAACTTACCAGCCGCGACTACCTCACCAGATGGAATTTCTTCAATGCTGTTATAGTGAGCATGTCCCTGACGACCACCTTGATTGACATTTTTCTTAGGGTACGGACAGTTCCGGGCCCAATGACCTGGCTTGTTGCAATTCCAGCAAGGCATATTGCTAGGAGGAACACTAGAACTACTCTGACCAGAAGTCCCTTTTGGCAGAGCGACAGTGTATGCCTTACGGAACCCAGTTTTCGCAGCCGTCTTTTTCTGTGGCGGACGGAACCTTGCATTCTGGGCAGGCGGACGTGGAGAAGACCTGGGTGCTGCTGAGGCCCTTGACTGAGAAGCGCTTGCCTCAAGGGCCCTTTTCCGGCTCTTAGAAGCAGAATAAATAGTATTATTGTTCTCTTGTGTCAAAGCATCACTGATGAAATCATTGAAAGTGGTACACTTGCTAGTACCCATAGTCTTCATTAACTTTGGGCCGAGGCCCCTTTTGAAACTAGCAATCTTTTTGGCATCAGTATCCACAAATTCCGTGGCGTACCTTGCCAAGTTGTTGAAGGACTGCAGGTACTCAGTTAAGCTCTTGTTCCCCTGTGACAGCCTCATAAACTCTGTATGCTTGATTGCCATCAGACCTGGAGGGATATAATTCCCCCGGAATGCCGCCTTAAACTGATCCCAAGCGATCGGGACATTAGCAGGGAGCGTGGAGCGATAGTGACTCCACCAGATGCCTGCTGGACCATGCAATTGATGGGAGGCATACTCCGTTTTCAGCTCATCAGTTAGGCGTAACAGACGAAACTTTTGCTCAATTGTATTCAACCATTCATCAGCCTGCAGGGGCTCTTCCCGCTTCCTTAAAAAGCGGGGGCTTTGTATCCAGGAAATCCTTGAAGTCACTGTATTGGTTTGGCTCCGGGCCCTGACGACCATGCCGAGCCTCACGATTGGCCATT